>PVJX010009412.1:0-61123 GCA_004027295.1 Dolichotis patagonum | reverse complement strand
TGGGATCCAGGGATCTGGGTATCTCTTAGCAGGTGACCATATTTGGTACAGCAAGTCAGGGGAGTTTCCTTCTACTATCTCTGAAGGCAGATATTTTTATCGCCGTTTTGCTTTGTCCTGATTAACGGTGTTGCTCTATTCAATACTCTGTGTTGATGTGTTCTATAATGTGTATTTCTTTGATTTTACTGTACCTAGTAGAAGAACAACTATTGTGAAGACAACGAGGTATACAGTGTTGCCTGTTACTGTTGTCCTGGTGACCTGCTGTGATGTTTTGTGCCAATTTCACTATACTGTCTCAATTTGCTTTATTCCATCCTTTTTTTCTGTTTGCAGCCTCACTGTGTGTTCACTTTGTATGCCTTAATTTTGTAACATGAACAGCTATTTCTGGGAGGACAGTATGTGGTTTGTCAACTAGTGATTTATGGGTTTTTTTGAGGTTTTGTATTGTTTCTACCCGTTTTTCTGTATTGCTTTTTCTCCTTAAATAAAATTTAAAAAAAAACCCTACAGAAAATCCAAATACCTACCTCAATCTGATAAAAGCTATCTATGACAAAACAACAGCCAACATCATACTAAATGGACAAAAACTGAAAGCTTTCACTCTAAAATCAGGAGCAAGACAAGGATGTCAACTGTCACTACTCCTATTCAATATAGTTCTGGAAACTTTAGCCACAGCACTTAGACAAGAGAGAAAAATAAAAGGAATAAAGATAAGAAAGGAAGGAGTTAAATTATTACTATTTGCAGATGACATGATATTCTACAGAGAAGACCACAAAAATGCTATCAAAAGGCTACTAGAGTTAGTAAGCAAATTCATCAGTGTAGCTAGATACAAAATCAGCACTCAAAAATCAATAGCCTTCCTGTTCACAAACAAAAAACTCACTGAGAGAAAAATTAGGGAAATAACACCTTCCACAATAACATCCAAAAAAATGAAATACTTAGGAATCAATCTAACAAAGATATAAAGACCTATACATTGAAAACTACGGTACTCTTAAAAAGGAGATTGAAAAGGATGTCAGAAATGGAAAAATATCCTTTCTCTTGTCTAGGAACAACCAACATAGTAAAAATGACCATACTCCCAAAACTGTTATACAAATTTAATGCAACTCTGATCAAAATACCATTAGCGTATTCACAGATCTAGAGAAAACATTCCTAAATTTCATTTGGAAACAGTGGAGACCTAGAATAGCAAAGGCAATTCTGGGCAACAAAGGCAAGGCAGGAGGCAGCACAATCTCTGACTTGAAATTATGATACAAAGATGCAGACACCACTACAAAGGCACTCAGCCAAGTTATCTTTGACAAAGGGGCTAAACATGTTCACTGGAAGAAGGATAGCCTCTTTAATAAATAGTGCTGGAGAAATTGGCTCTCCACCTGCCAAACACTGAAACTACAACCATCTCTATCACCATGCACTGAACCAAAGTCAAAGTGGGTCAAAAATCTAAATATTAAAATAGAAATATCAAATCTACTGCAAGACAAGGTAGGTAGAAGTACTGGAGACATAGGGGTAGGCAAAGAGTTTGTGAACAAAACACAACACAGGAAATAATTAAAAGAATAACAACTGGGATCTCATATGATTAAAAAGTTTTTGCACTTCAAAAGAAATCACCAATGGAGTAAAAAGAAAACCCACAAGATGGGAAAGAACTTTAACCAGCTGTCCCTCACATAAAAGACTTATATCTAGAACATACAAAGAATTGAAAACATCAAGGCCCCCAAATTCAAAGACCCAAACCACAAATGGGCATCTGAAATGAAGACGCACTTCTCACATGAAGAAATACAAATGGCAAATAAATACATGAAAAAATGTTCAGCATCATTGATCATTCGAGAAATGCAAATTAAAACAACATTGAGATTTCATCTCATTCCGGAAAGAATAGCTGACATCAAGAAATCAACTGATAACAAACATTGGTGGGGCTGTGAGCAAAAATGAACCATTCTCCACTGTTAGTGGGAGTGTAGACTAGTGCAAACACTGTGGAAATCCATGAGGAGATTCCTCAAAAAACTAGAATTGGAAGTGCCATTTAATCCAGCTATTCCCCTTCTGAGTAATTTCCCAGGAAAATTGAAAACATCATGCTATAACAATATATGTGCACCCATTGTTTATAGCAGCACAATTCCTAATAGCTAAATCTTGAAAACAACCCAAATGCCTATCAGCCACAGAATGGATAAAACAGATGTGGTATTGTTATATGAAGTAAAATTACTCAGCTATATACAAGGATAATCCTGAGGCTTTTATAGGTAAATGGAGACAACTTGAGACCATACCCATAAGTGAAATAAATCAAGCTCACATTTGTAAATATTGTATTGTCTCCCTAGTGTAAAAAAAACTGAAAGAGTAATAATATCCAAAATGTACAATAGAGATCGTGATAATGAAAGGGAAAGAAAGTGCTTAAAATGAAAGAAAAACTGGGATAGGGGAAAGGAAAAAGGGAAAAGATTATATCTCCATAGATATACATATATCTATGGACATATATATACAAGATACAAAACTATACTACTGATCTGTTAGTTCACCCAAACCGTTTGTGCCTTCACTGTTTGATCATTTTTTCATACCTAGATCTTGTAACCTGAGAAACTACTTCTAAGACAACAATATGTAATATATGAACTAGTGTTAATTTCCTACTATTTTTTTGAAATTTTGTGTTATTTCAATCCTTTTTCTGTTTTGCCTTTTAAATTAAAAAAAAAAAAAAAGTCTATCCCCACTGGTAATACATGTGCTGTCACGGCCCTGGGGGAGACAGAGGTTTCTATGCTCTGACATCAATTGATCTCAAGCCTAGAAATGAAATCTTAACACTGAAGAAACTCTGTTTCTTTTGAGCCTGATAAGATTACTACTCTCCCTGGGTAGCTGATGAAATAATATTGCAGGATGTGTAGAAAGTGGGTGTTTAACCTTTGGGCTTGCCGTAGCTCCACTGAGTGAAAAGGAACTGTCTTGAGTCCTGTATAAAATATATAATACAGCTAATGCATTCAAGTAACAAAACTGCTCTTTTTTTTATATTTTCCCTTTTGAAATAACACAAGCCCAAGTTTAATAACAAGAAAAAGTCCGCATCTGTTTAATAACAGTATAGGGCTGTCTCCACAGGCACATGCATTTGAGTAGACTGGACACTCATCAGGGTCACTGCGGGTCACTGGCCAGTCACACGAGTCCCAGCAGTGTCTGATACATGCGCGTTTCGTTTCTCTGTAAGCACTAAATGCAAGAGGCGAAGCCAGCGCCACCCGGCACCCTCCCTGCAATCTCCCCAGTCCACTCGCAAGCACTGTGCAATCAAGCCATGGAAAATACCGCTAAAAGTCACACAGAAATGTTAAAAGTTTACTCATGGGGTGAGATTACTATGCAGGACCACAGGCACCGAGCCTGAAAGTTGGACATACCTGTTCTAAATAGCTCCCAGTAAAGCTAGGAAGTGAAGAAATAATCTCAGAAAATATAAAACCAACTATAGAACTAATAAGAGAATAAATGCAAACCACAACAACATCTAGAATAGGACTGAAATAGTAATACACATTATGACTCTGTCTTTTACTTGATGCTTACTACATGTACAGTATTTGAAAGAAGTCAGACTAAATTTCAAATTGCAATTAACTAAATTTTAAATTAATAATTTTAATACTTAAAGTTTTGACTCTTAGATATATGAACTTAATACATTGCTTATTAAATACATTACAAGTGTTAGTATTTACTTCCACATACAAAAAGCATCTCAGATATCAGGTTACTTATGAATGAGGAAAACAAAGTCCATAAAAGTTAGGTAATTTGCTTAACAAGACATTGTGTTCTGACTCTGGGGACTTTACATTGCATCCTTTTTATTGTTGAGGAAGAGAAGATGACAGAAGTGCGTGAGAAGTGGGTGCTGACGGCAAACGAGCAGGAGTGATGTGGGCTGGTGCAGCTCAGGAGAGAAACAGCACAGGACTGGAAGTCAGGAGAGCCTAGCCCAAGCCACAGGGAAGCCATTCACTAGCTCTGTGAGGTGGAGTAAGTCTCTTCACTAAGCCAGACCCTCTGGCTGGTGGGTGAATTTCTCATAAACTCCCCCTAACCCTAAACATTGAAAGTGACACCATAGCCGGGGCCCTAGCTATTCCTGTGCATACACCACAATAAGAAAGAGAAACGTGAAATTTTCAAAATCGAAGCAATGCGAAAATATAGGTAGATATGAATCAAAACAAAAAAAAGTAAAGACATGCAAATTAAAGTGTAAATGCAAACTTCTGTAGATTTATCTCCAAACATCTTGGCAGTCAATGTAAAAAGGAGAAGCAGATATAAAAAACAGCAGTTAAGAAAGAAGGTTTTGGAGTTAGACTTCCTGGGTTCATGTCCCAAATCTACCTACTACTGACTGCAAGACCAACCCCAAGTAGGTTTTCTTATCAGAAAATAAAATAATAGAATGTATTTCCCTCAAGCAGTTTTGCCAGCTTTCTATGGAGTCTTTAGTTTCCTGATAATCTCTTTGAATCTGCTTCATGAATTCTAGGTTTTTTCTGAATTCTTCATTAAATGTTTCTCTCCATTTGTGTTCCTCCATTCTTCTGTCTGTATCTTCTTGAGAGGTGCCCAGCCCTTCTTTTATTAATCTACTTATCTCTTGTTTAATTTGAATTAATATTTCAGTTTTGGTCCCGCTTATGAGGTCCTGAAGATATCTCTTTATGTCTGCAAACACTGTGTTTGATGTTGCATTTTTGCTGCCCTCAATCTCTTTTGTATTTACCTCTCCTGGATCGATGTTCTCAGGGTTGGGGGCTGGGAGTATTTTCTTATTTCTCCCTTTCGTCATGTTTTTGGTTCCTTCCATACAAGTGTACAGTGTAATTCCCAGACCCTTTTCTTGTTGGTTACGGCTCCTCTAGAGAGTGCAGGCTAGGAGCTTTAGCCCTCTTCAATAGGTTATCAAAGATTAGAGTTTACCCACGGACAGTGTGTGCTAGCTCCTCCCCTCTGGGCCAGTCAACCTTTGCAGGCCTTCACTGCGTCAGTGTGCACTGATCTCAGGAAGTAATATTGTAGTGACTCACTGGGTCCCCGCCAGGGGTACAGCCTAGTCCAAGCAGATTCCACCAATCTGCTCAGTGAGGGGAGCAACCAGCTGAAGTCACTTCCTTATGGAGTTAGGGCTGTCCTGCCCAAATCCAACATGTCGTCCAGTCAGTTTCCCCTTTCCCGTGGGAGGGTCTTATTCCCATCACTCACCATGTGTTGATGCCAGTCCCTGAGAACTTTTGGGCTCCCTGACCTCTGACTTCAGCACGGCTGCAGTGGGAATTCACGGTGCCTCTGAGTGGGCCATGTGCAGGGCCGGTCCGGGCGAGCTGCATGCAGGGCTGTTGAGCTCTGTGCTCTGGCAGCTCAAGCCAGTTGCTTCAGCGCGGATCACTTGTTCAGGTCGGGCAGGAATTCAGGTGGCTCGACGAGGGCACTGCACTCGCTGATCTTATCTTCACTAATAGTAGCCCCAGGACCTCATATTCGAGCGGTTTTTTGCTCTTTAGTTTCTTCCTGGGTTGTGAGAGTCCATCTCTCTCTGTTTGGGTCTCTCCAGGGTGTTTTATTCTGGCATTTGAGCTGTCTCTCTCAGAGAGGGTGTCTCTCCTGCTACCTACAAGTCTGCCATCTTGTCTTCCTTCAAGTAGAATAATCTTGAGGCTCTTGTAGGTAAATGGATGCAACTGGAGATCATGTTCATGGGTGAAACATTTTGAACTCATATGGGTGAACCCCAATTTCACACAATCTATTTATTCTGCAGTCTTTGTCACCAGTGCGCTGGTGACAAGCTGAAAGAAGGAGTATCATTACTCCCTCTTGACTTAGGCATTTTCTCTGTTCCAGGGAAGTTTTGCACACATGGTATTGTTGCTATGAGAATGTTCTTTCTTTCAGGAGATGGAGGCTGCAGTATAGTTTTTGTAGGTTTCAGTCCATACTCAGTTGGCTCCAAGGCAGGGTGGCATGGCGGGGCCGCAGTTCATAGCGACTACAAACAGCAAGCAGGGAGAATGTATTTCCCAGGGTCATTACAAATATTTATACAGGTCAGTGTGTGACTGGTTAAATCATATACAGCTGAATCACATACAACACAGTGGAAGTTGGCCAGTGTTACTTTTTAAAATTTTCTATTTTCTATAGAATTTAGGCATAACATTTGATTAAAATGGGAATTCCAAATGACTCCTATTTTCACAATACACTAATAATATTTACTCACTACTATGACACTTGTTCATGTTCATCAGTGGCTTGTGATTGCCTAAAAGCATGGAGAAGTGAGTGACAAGGTTCTTTTTAAGGCCAAGATGTTGTGAGAAAGCAGCACAAGTGACCAGAGCACTGCAAACGCTCCATAAACACTTATGAATGACAAGGTACTGCACTGAGAGTCCAATATTAATAAAATTAATAAAAGTTAGCACAAGATTATAATATCTTCTAACGTAATCCTTAGCATATGTAGCATATGTTCTTAAAGAGAATACATCTGACCCTGAAAAAGTTCAAAGAGAATATAAAGGAACAAGTAACTCTCAACCAGGACTGGTAGTGTACTCCTATAGTCTCAGCATCCTGGGCAGCTGATGCAGGAGGACTGCAAATTTGAGCCCAGCCTAAGCAACTCAACACTTTGATGAGATCACATTTAAATCAAAATCAAAACTAAAATGAAAAGGGAATGTATCTCAGTGCAAAAACTCAAGAGCTTCACTCTTGCGAACATAAATAAGTAAATAAAAATGGATCCCGCAGGTACCAAACTTTACCGACCACACAGGTCCTTTGCATCTGAGGTTTCAATATCACATGCATTCAGCAGCAATAGCTGTCATTTAACAAGCGTTTATAGAGCACCGACAACATTCCGTGTTCTTTACTAAGTGCCAGGGATGCGAGAATAGGTACAATGATAGGTCCCTTGGGACAGAGTATCTCAGCGTCTTCAGCGTTGTGTCCATAACTGCAAGAGAATGACAGAACAGAAGATCTGCTCTAATAACTGTGCAACACCGAGCATATTTAAGAGTTACAAGAGCACTGCAGATCGAAAGTGCTGCAGAACCGAGGCTGAGATTACACAGACCAAATGCGGTGTGCAGAGACACAAATGGAACACCCCACCCGGCAGCGCCATTCCTGGGCTTCGTGTTTCCCGTTCCAAAGCCGCCGTGAACGAGGCCAGCAAAAACGAATTCTGAAATCGACTCTAATAGAAGTCTCCGACACTTGAAATCCTTCTTGGTGCTTGACACTGTCCCAGGGAACACTTGCCATGTGTCAACTCTGACAGAACACAGCAGCCGGTATTTAAACATTTCAGCTCCTCAAGTTCTTTCCAAATGCACCCCATTCATCTTGCATGAGGTAAAAGACACGGTCAGGTTTCTGAAAGACCAAGTCATTCAGACAAAATCCAGCCCCTGCAAGCAAGTGATGCAGTATTAATATTTGATTCAAGGAAACATGGGGCTGGTCATCAATAATTCAGTCATCGTTTAATGTCAGAGACCTGGAATGTGCCAGGTGGTTGTATTAGTTTACACATTAGAGTGACTCAAATGAAGTATGTTATTGTCATTTTCACCTTTCTTGAGTCATGCAATGACAGCTTGGCTTATGAGGACTGAGATGGTATGACTATTTTGTAACCCAGACCCATAAAACAATGACAGTTTAGGTCCTCCAAAAGAAGCAGTGCCTGATATGACACTCAACAGCAAGTTGTTTATTTGGAAGAAGTGGCAGGGGCATGAATGAGACCAGGGAGAGAAGTCACCCAATTAAGGCATGTATAACACCAGCCATGGCAGTGGTTCCCTGGAGTTTAATGGAGTGGTGTGTCTCTGAAAGTCCACGTGGAACCTGCCCCAGTTATCTCACCCATGGGATGAGGAAGCTGGGGTGTCTGTACCATAGTTCACAAAGTCCCATGTGAAAAAGTGCTCCAGGGGGAATTCCCTCCCTGGAGTATTCAGCCCAATGTATGTCCAGGAAAACCATCCCTTAGAGAAATGCCCAAGCACAGACACGTAGGGATTGGTCACTGGAAATGGGACACGAGGCCAGGCAGTGGTAGCCCTGGCCACCATGTGACAATAGCTGGGGCCAACTGATGATCTAAAACCAACCTAGAAAGATTAGGACTTAGGCAAGCAGATCTAGGCACAAAGAGACTATTCCCCAAAAGGAGGACCATGGCGTTGGTGCTTTGAACAAGCTGCTTAAGTAAATCTCAAGATAACCGAGTTTGAGAACTGGGTCCTCAAACAAAATCGAGTGAGCGAGAATGAGCACAGATTTTTTTGTCTGTAGCATATTTGTTTGTCTGTAGCTGTGTAAGCTGACAGGTGGGCATAAGAAGGCCTTTGCATGCCAGGCATCCACTCTGGCATCCTGCTGGGAACGATTAGCCACTCTTGCTGATTTCTGAGCAGAAAAATGGTTAGGAAGATTAATCTGGCCACCATAAGCTAAAAGGATCAGAAAACAGAAGATTGGAACCAGTACCACAGTATCAAACTATGAGAAATGTTTAGTGGTTTCTTTGGGTCCCCAAGGTTTAAAATTTTTCTGATTCACTTTTTTTCCCATTTTGTATCATAAATTAAGAATGAACCCATCTAGCTTGGCTCAAGTCTTGAGCTGAGCTTCAAGTGCCTGCTGTTGGCAAATGACATTCAGAAAATTACCTCTCCTGGCTTTGCAAAGTTCAGAATTCTAGCCAGTCTCACTTTTATTTTTTTACTTGTCACTTGTTCATAAGAGAGTGTTAAGGGTTCACATTCTCCTCACTATGATAAAGGTTTTTTTTTTCTTTTCCATCTCTATAGTAATGAGCTTTTAAATCAGAGCTAAAAAGTTTTTGTGCCCAGAGACCCAAGATGCTAAATGTGGACATGTATTACCTCCCCTTGCGAGGTGGGTCACGAGATCTGCTTAGACACTTAATGCACCCAAAGTCATCACACTTGATTTCTGTCTCCGTGGATGCCCTGGATACATGCCAGTCTTGACCTTTATCCAAATAAGAAGTTTAATTCTCAGTCTTAAGAGCCATTAAGAAGATGCCTTAGCAAATGTTAAAGAACAAACTAGTGTTGTTATTCTGGACCTTTCCTAACTTTTAATGAAATTCTAATTGAAATTCACGTGCCACTTGGATACCAATCACTAAGCCAGTAGTCACTCACCAGCATTATCCTTTCACAACTGGGCGAAGTCCAGCTCACTCTCTGGCAGCTGCTGTTTGGAAGAATCATCTTCCAGGATGGCTGTGGATGCTTTGAATGGCAGTTTAGCTGTTTAGCCAAAACTATTAAACAGTCTTCAACTGAGCCTAGAGAAGTTTTGGAGGTCAGAGAAACTAGAACAGCCTTGCTGGGAATTTTTAGGACATATCCAACCCATCTCTTCCTCAGTTAGTTCTAAATAAATTGGAAAATAAGATAATGAGTAGCAGATGGAGGACTAAAGATCACCTTTCCAATCTGAGCACGTGTTACCTCATCACCAAGGAATCTGGTTCTCAGTTTCCTTTTGTGTACCCACAATGGGACCCAACCCCTGTTCCATACAAAGAGAAGGGCTTACTAGAACCTGGGCCATCTGCTAAGCCAGAGCCCTACCTTCACTGATGTCAACTTTTGGAACCAATGCATTTTTAGTTAAAAGTAATAAAGTGACTTTTATTTGAGCAGCATCCCACTAAAATTATTTCCACTTTTGTCAAAAGTATAAGAGACATGTGTGCTCTCCTGGCCTAGAAATGTGAAAACTAAGTTAGATACTGTGCCAAATCTATATTATTGTGTTGGATACTTATTGTGTTACTACGACAGATCTAATGTATTGTATCAAATCTTCCACCACAAGACAGAAGAGAGAGAAAGCATAACAGGTGCCTTTGCAAAGTGACCTCACTAGAGGACAGGAATGCTTCCAGCAGGCTTCTGAAAAATACAGAAAAGCCTCCAGCTGAACCAGTAGCAGAGGCTACAAAAGCACTTCAAGCTTGTGTTTCACTGTCATTTCAGTCATTCAAGCTTCACTAGTAACTTTACTGAAATAAGCAACCTCAGAAGACTTAAAACACAGAAGTGTTTTATCTATTTATTTTAAGAACAGATCCTTTTCCAGCCCATTGCAACACCCAACAGATGTACTGCGAGGATGGATTCATCACGAGTCTTCTCTTTACAGTACTACAAATGTGTGTGGCTAATTATATAGCCACCTGCAGTGGGACAGATGGAAACATCTCAGCTCCAGCTGGAGCACACCCCAAGCTTGGAAGGTGCCTGGCAACAGCAGTCACAGGCTTTGGCAGCCAAGGACTGGATAGCTCGGCCTGTTTTCCCTTTCAGGGTCCAAACTACAGCTTGGGAGAACAGAGGTTACCCACGCTTTAAAATATTGCTCCCAAGGGCTAGGTTGGCTAGGATGACAGGTACCTTTCAGTTCTGAAGCCTCAGTTCACCTTTTTGTGACTTCTGGGATCTGGCTAACAGAAATGGATTTGTCTTATTTATTTATTTTATTCCATTTACTGAGCTCTGAAAATATAAAAAGATAATTATTAAAAGCAATGAAACAGAATGGCTGGCTGACAATACTGTGATAATACTCTGCAATACAGGTGTGCAAAGAAGCCAATACTTTTTTGCAAAAACAGCTTCATTGCACTGTCAATCAGAAAGAAATTCAGGAACAGTAAACTCACACATACGTGCCTCTAAGTTCACCAGGCATCAGGAGAATTAAAAGAAAAGAGGAGAGAAGTTGCCTATCGCTTGAATGGTGAGGGGCAGAGAGTTAGGCTTCTTTTGCACAGACACAGACACAGACAGTCATCACATCTCCTCATGGCTTGCGTGCTTCTTTTGGAGTTACGTTCGGCACAGGGAATTGTGAGTAGTGTCAAAGACACCGACCTGAGGAGCTGACTGCTTGTATACATGTTTATTCTTAAAAAGCCAGTTTCAAATAGTCCTTGAGAGGATCCTGGAGGTTCTTCCTGCAGAACAATTTAAGCACTTGCTTATTTAAGGAATCTGTGTCCAGGTGGCCTTGCCTGATTTCAGTAGGTGAATCCTGTGTTAGCAGTGTCAGTAATGATTGCTAGTAAATCTGCGGGCCTTTGAAAGAGGAGGAAATGGACTCATAGGTACGGCCATTGGAAGACCTGGAGTGAAATCCATGCACTGAGTCTGCGTTTGGGTTTCTCCACCAAACTCCAGGACTCTCTGCTTAAGCGCTTGCTCCAGATACCTGGGGAAATTCACAGTTTATTTCTATCTATGACTGTGCCTTAGCTTATTTGATGAAGTTGTAACTGCTAGGACTGCTGACATGAAGACGTGTCATTCGATGTAAAAGTTCTGGAAATCTAGCTGCCCTCCCAGGCGGCTTGTTTTCGCTTTCTAAGGAGGATCTTCTCCACGCTTTGAGAACACATCACAGCACCACAGAGTAACAGTCTCCCTCCAGGCCGCCTGTGAAAAACAATAGATGTGTTCATGGGATGGGATCATAGGGTCTGCTTGCTTCTCTTGAGATATTGAAATCCAGCTTGTGGCTGATTGCTTCTCTTTGAAAGGGTCATTTCAGCACAAAGTATACCGCTTTTTGAAGACTATTAGGAATCTTTTTAAATATGATGAAGTTAGGCATGTGCTCAGTACCATCCCAGTGATGTGACGTGTGGAGATGATCTGTACTAAACACCCTTTGTAAGTCGATTGATGAAGACATTTATGATTGATTCAGAGACCATTTAAAGCGCACCAGTTATACTCTTTTGGGGGTTACCTATTAGTCTTTATCACACCTCTAGAGTAAAATGAAGCATTGTTCATGCTAACTTTACAACTCTATGATTATATTTCCCATTGACAAGATGAAGATAATAAAGTGAGAAAAGCTGCTTGATTTATTGGAGGCTGAAAAGTGAGTACCACAATCGGGATTTCATGACGGAACTATCCTGCTGTTTGAAGTCAAGCTGGTAGACACACACTAACCTGCCACTGCAGGCCTAGCACTACGTGAGGCCCTGCGGGCTGCCCTGAAAAGAATACCATGAGCCCCTCTCCTCCACACACATTATCACCGGGAAGAAGAACTTTAACCCGAGTGACTGGAGAACTCCATCGAGATAGCAGCATTTCCAAGTAGGAAGCACTGCAAATGTCAGCAAATTAGTCTCCTTTCTGTCTGCTGGTGCTGCTGCTGATGAGCCCTACTCAGTGTGCAACCTAGCAGCACATGGGTCCATCTCTCCAGCCTCCACAAGGCCGTGTAAAGCCCTTCTTCCTGCGCCAGCATCCATCCTTCCTCCCCAGAGGGCTCCTTATAGCCTGTCACCCATCACAACATTCTTACTGAAACACTTTCTAAACATGCCATGTCTCTAATTAAATAGGAAGTTTCCTGGGTACCCAGCTATGGTAGTATAAAGAAGTCATAAATATTTTTGAATACCTACATACAATAGAGAATGGATAGATAGATGAAAGAAAGTTTAAAAACTATTGCAAATTATGAGAAATCAAGTAAAGTCAAGTAGCAAATTGAAAGTTATGTATTCATGAAAACCTGCTAGCACTTTATTAAGATCACCAGGAGTCTGTGACTATATCAACTGGAAGAGCTCCCATCCCTTGCCAGCTTGACAAGAAAGTTAGTTTTTCTAGAATGAGGAAAACATCTTAAAAATCAGCAGACATTCTGCCAGCAAGGGTAGGCAATTTGGAGCAGAAGGCAAAAAAAATAAGCAGATGCCACGTGAATGGGAGAACCCAACAGCTGTGCTAGCCTGAGGTTACAAACCTGAATGGAGGGGACAAGAAGTCAGCTGGAAATGTACCAGGGAGATGAGAGAAATGAGAGCCATAGACCACGTAAGCTCTCAACACACCCCTGACTGCTGAGAAACCTGTGTACACAGAAAGACAGACCTAAGAACGACCTGACCCTTGAGAGCACATCTATGCCTGAAGCGCACCCGCCCACGAGCACAAGTTGTGGGCTGCTCGGGCTGTCTGAGCAAATTCACTTCCTAAATCACTTGTTTGCCACTAACAGTACAGGAAAAGGGTCACCTTGAAAGGACGGGTAAATATAAACACAAAAACGAAAATAAAACACTGAGAGACAAATGGTTGTAAATTGCAAGGAAAACAAATTCCTAAGTTTAAGTCCAGGTAAGGTATCATAAAACCAGATTTTAGAATTGTTACCATATATTTTTAAAGTATCCATTATATTTTTAAAAAGCACACAACATGCAAAGAGAAATGGGAATTTGGGAGCCATCCTCAAGAAAAAGAAGTAAATAAAACTGTCTGAGGGCTTATAGATGCCGAACTTAGGAGACCACAAAGTATCTAACTCAGGTATATATATATATATATATATATATATATATATATATATATATATTCAAATAATTACGTGAAATTACATTTTAAAAAAAAAACAAAGAAAAACATGATGACACTGACTGAAAATAAACTCAGTAGAGAAATACAAACTACTTTTAAAAGGACAAAGCAGAAAGTCTAGAGTAGAAAATTTCACTATATGGCCTCAACAGCCTACTTAAAATAGCAGAAAAAACAATCAGTGAACTTAAGATAAATCAGTAGAAATTACCCAGCCAGAAAAGAACAAAAAGAATGAAGAGAAATATGACCTCGGAGATCACAGGACGACCTTGTAGGGATGTCCTCCCCGGAACCATCTGTATGGACTGGAAGCTTGGAAGTAGAGGAGAAATGAATGGGTAAAACACTTGAAACAGTAATGGTCAAAACTTCCCAAATGTCATGAATATTTAGGAACATGTGGTTGCCAAAACCTCAACAAGCCACAAGTATAATAAACAGATTCACATCTACACATCGGAGTCAAACTACTGAGAGCTGAAGACAAAGAGAAAAGCTGGACAGCTTCACTGCCTGTGTGGGCTTCTTAGGCTCTCGAGGCAAACGCCCACACAAGTAGGAGCTTAGACTGACAGAGATGCCCATGTCTGACACTCAAAAGTCACCGTGGAAGCTGGAAGCTTAACATTACTACTGGTCTAGAGGAATTTTTGTTTCACGGCTCCTTTGGATACAGTGGCCGCTGCCATTCCTCAGTTTGTGGCCAAATCATGCCCATCAGCTGGACCACACCTTCAGACTTCCTGTCCCATGACTACATCCTCCCTCCCCTCCCCTCTCTTCCCCTCCCCCTCTCCCTTCCCCTCTCACTGCCCTACTGTTCGCTTCCTTTTGGCTTCTTGTGAGGATCACTGTGACTGCACCGATAGCCCCCAGAAAACCTGGAAATCTCCTGTTTTAAGACCCTTAAGGCATCACATCTGCAAAGACCCTCTTTTAATCACACAAGGTAACATCCACAGATTCCAAGGATCAGGACTTTAAAGGCTCTTGGGGAACTGTTTTTCACTACTCAATTTCAAACGCTTCCTACAAAGGTAAACCGGGCAGCGGGTTGCTGACGTAAAAATAGATCTCAAGGCCAGGTGATATAGGGGAATGAAACTCTCGACCTACTATAAGTCCAGTACGAATTTGTGTCTAAAAGCCAAGAACGAATTTTAGGAACAGAGGTTAAGAGCAGAATATGTTTATTGAAGAAAAGAAAGCTTCTGTCTGGGAGAGAGATAGAAAGGGTACCAAAGACTCTTTCTTTCCTGGGTACTTTTATAGAGCAAAACCACAAGGTAAGATGGGTCCAAGGTGGGGAAAAATAGGAACACACAAGGCAGGTGGCATGAGGTGGGACAGAACTGTGGTCAACCAATAAGATTAATTGCTCAGGTACAATTGATTAAATTAGAAACAAATAGGGGAGCGAGTCACGTAGTCAGCGGACATGCTTAACATCAGGGACTCTTCCTGTAGGGGGTGGGATGCTGGCTCCTGACTTCCTCAGGGTGATAGGGAACTATTTGAACTGTCAATCCTTAGGATGGGTTGTATTTGCTTTGCCTTCTGTCTTGAGATCTGTCCCCCAGCAGGAGGTGCCTGTCTCCTCAGACGTCACAAGGTATCTGAACTGCTCTGGCTCCTTTGAGGGCCCAGCCCTGTCTAACAGCCTACAATATTAACTAACTCAGCTGCCTGTAACATAGGGAAGAGAACAGGGTCCAGAAATTAAACCTTCATTCGTGGTCAGTTTATCTTCAGCAATTTCCAAGGAAAACTCAGTGGTGAAGTGTAGACTTTTGATGAAATGGTGCTTGGTGTAACTGAGTAACATAAAACATGAAAGAATTGGAGACATCTTAGCCTCATCGCTAATGACATAAGCAAATAAAAAATAAGCCCGACCCTTCAAAAATGCACAATTTGTAAAAACGGGTAATAGAACTATATTTAAATGCTAAAGTTATAAATCTGCCTGTGTTGAGTTTTCTAAGAACTCTTTGTAAAGAAGTCAGTCCTTTTTATTTATTTTAAATGAAGACTTTTTCCTGAAGAAAACAAAATATGGTAATAAGTTACTGAGAAACAAAATCACAGAAGGCATCTGAACCTTAGCAGACTCTGGGACCCCGAAAGAGGTGAGTTCCATGCTGGTCTTGGATTATACGTAAGGTGATAAAGGAGGTCAGAGAAGCCAAAAACAAGAGGAAAAAAGAGAAAAGCCAAAACAAGGTAGTTGTTAAAGGGCTAAGCATGCCCACGAACTTATTCAACATGTTAAACAGAGGCAAAAGAGCTCAGACTGATTCCATCTGTCTTGTACTTCGCATATAGCACTGGACTGCTCCGCAACCCATCGAAGCCCTCATGATTGGCATTTTTTAAATGGGGAGGCTGAGGCCCAAATGTGATGTGTGCATAGTCACAGAGTTAGTAAACAGAACCAGAATTTAAATCTAAGGGTATCTGACCCTATTTTTGCCTGCCTATCAGAATTCTGTGTTAATTAAAATTGCTAATGCCTATAAAGCAAGGAGCAAAGTTCATGATCTATTGTCAATGTTGTCCCTAAGTTTTAAATGATACTCCCCTATATGTTCAAGACTCTAATACACAACATTTAACGAGGCCAGGCCACTCATCAGCTACACCTCATTCTTTCTATGTGCAAATTCAGTCTGTTATGCTGCTGCCAAGGAACACAAAACAGAGAAGCCACCAGGAGAAAGAAGGGCGCCCCCCTGTGAGGACTTGCAGCCAGGATGATGAAACCCTTTCAGTAGAATCCTAGGCTCTGGGTACATTGCAGAGAGGCCCTGTAAAGTCATTGCAATGAACACGAAAGGGACAGAAATGAAAAGCTGATCAAAACAAGGACACAAGAGAGAAAGATCGTTGACCTAGATAGTAGTCAGTGAATGTAGACCAACTTTTGGACAAACCTGTTCATTTATGCAGTCATTGCTATTGTCTTAAAGTCCCAATTGAAGACTAAATGTGCAGTAATTATGACAGAAATAGAAAGTCCTCCTGGAGCTGCTGGGGAGGAGATATGGGGAGGGCCTCCATATGCAGCATCCTGCGTGGAAGGGGAGGCTGGGAGAGAGAGCTCCTGACTGGCCTGTGATGACTCCTGATTAACTTTAATAACTAGTCAAAAAGAACATGGAAGTGATAATAATAACAACTAATCTGAGCACTTGCCTGTGCCTTCCTGGCTTCATTATTAATTAGTCACAATCAGGAGATTCCATGATCTTCCCCACGAGGAAGCTTAAACCGAGAATGGTATTTACCTGCCTAGGGTCATGCAGCCAGGAAGTAGAAAATTCGAAATTAGAGCTGAGTCTATTTGACCTTAGAAATGAAGGTCTTAACTGCAGGTCTACCTATGTCTGTGCTCTGCATACTCCATATCCCTCCTCTCCTCCCCCAAAAAACACCAGGTAGAATCATGATTTATAAATAATCTAAATATCTTTTCATGTTTCTGACATTTCCTTAGGGGCGCTGCTTTTGGGATATTACCATTTCATTCTTGAAAAGTGCATTAGTCACTATGGAAACAGTTAATTCATTGATAAGAGTGGGTATCTTTTATTAATAAGGATACAACAGTGTATGTGATGCAGAATTTATAGCTCTACATAGAAAGGCATCCCTGAGTGGGGAAAAGGAATGTGTGGCACTGAGGCCTCCACACAACCTGCTGCAGTGTGTGAGTGCAGGACCCCTCTGGGGAGCCCATTTGGCGGTCTCCTGGGGATTATTAAGTAGGGTCTCCCCACACCTCATTTCCCAAACCTGCTGCTTGCATAGCAGCAGCCAGCTGCCTGCTGAGCAAAGTGTTCCCCATCTCATCATCCCAAAAGGCTTTCAAGTGAGATGCAGCTCGGGTGACCAAACAGTGGGCCTAATTAGTTCCCCCACCAACCAGATCGCCCCCTCTCCAAATCCCCAGGCCTTCCATGCAAAAGCTGCAAATTGCTTTCCAGCCTTTGAAGCCTTCCCAGGAAGCCCTGAAGAACAGCTTCCTAGCTGTGGCTTTAGTGCCCAGCACCCTCTGATCAAAAGCCCGGGCAAAGGGCAGGAGAATGGGCCCCTGATGGACAGCAACTTTAGAGGGGAGCTAATGGCACCGCTAATGGAGGCCAGCTGTGGGCAAGACAAAGGAGGCGAAAACCCAGCCCCCATTCAGACACCCGTGAGTACCAAAGCCAAGGCCCTGATCACCCTGTCCTTCTCTTCCTCCTCCTCTTCCTCCCCCATCCTCCTTCTTTGTTTCCTACACCTCTTCCACTTCCTGGAGGCCTTGGTTTGGCTTTCACATTCAAGGACAGCAAAGCCAGGCACAAAGCGCTTTCCGCCTCAGGACCACCCTTTGACTCCTTTCCTGCTTTGCCTCCAGTTTGGAACAGCTGCACTGGGCTTCTGGCTTCATCACCCACCAGTGGTGCAACTCCGGGCTGCTGCTTTGCCTCTCTAATCCTCAGTTTCCTCATCAGATACCAAGTTTATATCCTAGCTCTCCTGCTGTTATTTGGAGGCCATGGGAAAGTAGCTCGTCTGCACCTTGCTGCCCTCATATGACGAAGGAGCGTGATACTCAGGCAGAAGCTAGGGGACATGGCACAACCTGTGAGTCTAGGGCTACAGGGAAACAGACCAGTGGGAAGAGCTGGAGCTGGGAAGAAGACACAGCCCCTGCTGGTGACATCTCCACCTGGCCTAGGCAGCAGCCTGTAAGCCAATGGTGGCAGATCGCCGCTTTCTGGCAGTCAGTGGTCATGGTCCTAATAACAGTAATGGTGACAGAAATGGCAGCAGATTGCCCTGTGTGGGCCCCTGTCTGGCCCAGACAACCTCATCACCCACTTTAACACAGTCCTGCTGCCTCTAGGTGGCTGGGTCCCCCCTCAGCTCTTGCTGGTACTCAGCAATACAGAAGTCTACATTCATTCTCTGTCTGTCTCTCTCTCTCTCTCTCCCCCTGCCTTTTTCTGTGTTTCTTTTGTCAAAGCCCAGAGTCTGGCTGAGAAGTTCACTGCAATGTGCCACCCAGGTTCAAGTGCTTCTGCCGCATTGGGGTCCTGGCGCACTCTCCTCCCTGTGGCCTCTCAGAAGAACATGCATCCTCCTCTTTCACTGAATCAGGAACACAAATATTCTACCCCTCTCCCCATCCAACTGACCCCTGAGGTACAGAACAGTGGTTAAGGGAAAGAGCTCCACACCGGGTCTGAAGCTGGCTGGCTGTGGATGATGTGTGTCTGTACCATGACTTCTAACCTCACCAAGCCTCAGCTTCCCCCTCTGTGAAGTGGGTGGTTCTGGAGATTAGAAGAAGAAGCTCAGGGAAAGCAATTAGTTCAGTAACTCTGATGCATGGAGTCCTCATTAAACATTAGCTACTGTTCCTTATTATTGTGTTCATTCTCCCTCATCTGTCTTGGCTTCATTTGTTTTTCTCCTGGTAGAAATTATGTTCCTCCCTCCTCACAAGATAAACTCCCTCCCTGTCCCTTGGTAAGCTTTTTGGATTGCTGTTAGTTGATTATGTCAGCTGTTTTTTAGTATTACTATCTACTCCTCTCTTTCCAACTACTTCTATCCATATTTGTAAAAAATAAATAACAACAAGAAAATAGAAACACAGTACAGTTCTCATTCTTGATGATTGTAGAAAGGTATATCAAAATATTCTGAACATCTGAGTCCGGGAGGCGAGAACCATGCAGAGGGACTTTCAGCCCTCTGGCACTGGCCCAGGGAGAGTTTGAGACCAGTGCTCCCAGAAGTTGAGTTCCCGCCCAACTCCCTCAAACACTGGACTGAGCTCAGGAGGTCCTGCACTGCAGGCCTGACTGGGCCAAGGTCAGTGACATTCATTCAGTCCAAGGAGCTGAGGGCGCAGGAGGTGATTCCCAACACACCTAGGGGAAGCTTTGGAACACTGCTCAAAGCAAGGAAATATAAGAAAATGACGAAAAGAAAGACCAAAAGGCAATCTCAAATCTCCAGCCCATCCCAAGAAAGCCTAGGAGCTATGTACATAGAAGAAAATAGAAGCCATATACCTGAAATGACTGAAATGATATCAACTGAAATAAAGAAGCAACTCGGGGAAGCTATGGAGAAACTCAAATCAGAAACAATTTCCCAGGTAAAAGAAGAAATGATGAAAGTAGTGAAACAAATAGTGAACACATCTAATGAAGACACAGTTAAAAACTTAGCGGAACAAAGCAGACAGAATCGCTGAATGAACACTATAAGAAACAAACAGAATACATAAAGCAGATTCAAAGAGATATACAGGAAATCAAAAATTCTATTGAAAGTTGCCAAAACCACCTCAATGAAAGTGAAGATAGAATTTCAGACCTCGAAGAAAAGATTGCAGCTAGTGAACAGGAAAAAAAAGACCTTTTAAAAATAACAAGGAATCAGAAAATAACAATTCAACAGCTGCAAGATGATACAAAGAAAAACAACATAAGATTAATAGGGATAAATGAAAAAGAAGGGGACAGCACAAATGATATCAAGAGGGTATTTACAGAAGTAATAGCTGAAAATTTCCCAAACATGAGAATGGAAACTGACATATGGATTAGTGAAGCATATAGAACTCCAAGTAGCCATAACCAAAATAAAACTACACCCAGACATATAATAATCAACATCCCAGAAATCCAACATAAGAACAGAATAGTAAAAGCTGTTAGAGAGAAAAGACAGATCACCTATAAAGGAAAACCTATCAGAATCAGAGCAGACTTCTCAACACAAACAATGAAGTCAAGAAGAGCATGGAATGAAGTATTTCAGATCCTAAAAGAAAACAACTTCCAACCCAGATTGATGTACCTTTCAAAACTGTCCTTCAAAATGGATGGAGAAATAAGATACTTCCATGACAAACAGCAGCTGAAGAACTTCATGAACACCAACCCTACAGAGAATACTGAAAGACATTCTAGATACACATAGGAAAAAACCACTAAGCAAGGCAGATAATTAAACAGAATGGAAAGGTAAAGATAGAACAGCAGAAAGATAACATGTCAACAATAAACCAATATATAACAGTTATAACCATTAATATAAATGGCCTCAATTCACCAATCAAAAGAAACAGACTGGCAGAATGGATCAAGAAACAACATCCAACCATATGCTGTCTACAAGGAACCCATCTAACCCAAAAGGAATCTCATAGACTGAAAGTCAAAGGATGGAAAGCAATACTTCATGCAACAGGAACCCCCCAAAAAGTGGGGGTAGCTATTCTGTTTGCAGACAATGTGAACTTCAAACCAAGAATGATCCAAAGAGATAAAGAAGGACACTACATATTAGTTAGGGGAAAACTTCTAGAGGAAGAAATAACAATCTTAAATATATATGCACCAAATCCCAGAGCACCCAGCTATACAAAGCAAGTATTAACAGAAATGAAAAAATCAAATAAGCAATAACACAATTAAAACAGGAGATCTTAACACACCATTGACACAAAGGGACAGATCAAATAGACAGAAAATCAGCAAAGAAATAACACAACTGAATTACACCTGGGAAAAAATGGACTTGATAGATGTATACAGAGTGTTCTATCCAACAACATCAGAATATACATTCTTCTCAGCAGTACATGGGACATTCTCTAAAATAGACCATATACTAGCCCACAGAATATATTTAAGTAAATGCAAAAGAATTAAAATTATCTCATGCATGCTATTGGATCATAGCGCCATGAAACTAGAAGTTAATGATAAAAGCAACTGCAAAAACCCCACAAACACATCAAACTCTTGAGAAATCAGTGGGACACAGAGGAGATTAAAGAAGAAATTAAACAATATCTACAAGCAAACAAAAATACAAATACAACTTACCAGAATTTGTGGGATGCAATGAAAGCAGTCCTCAGAGGAAAATTTATTGCACTGAGTTCCCACATCAGGAAGACAGAATGAACACAAATAAACAACCTGATGCTACACTTCAAATATCTAGAAAAAGAAGAGCAAGCCAAGCCTAAAGCCAAAAGAAGGGAGGAAATTATAAAGATCAGAGCAGAAAGTAATGCAATAGAGACTAAGAAAACAATAAAAAGAATCAACAAATCAAAGAGTTGGTTCTTTGAAAGAATAAATAAAATTGATAAGTCTCTAGCTGACCTTATTGAAAAAAGAAAGAAAAACTCAAATTCATGCTATAAGGAATGAAAAAGGTGAAATTATCACAGACTCTGTGGAAATACAGAAGATCATCAACACCTATTTTGAAAACCTCTACTCTCATAAGTTCGATAACACAGAAAAAATGGACACATTCCTAGAAACATATGAACTACCAATGCTGAGTCAGGAAGATGTAAAACTGCTGAATAACCCAATTTCTATTAATGAAATTGAAAATGTAAATTAAGTCCTTGCCAACAAAGAAGAGCCCAGGCCCAGACGGATTCACTGTGGAATTCTACAAGAAATACAAAGAAGACTTAATTCCAACACTACTCAAACTCTTCAATGAAATTGAAAGGGAAGCAATTCTTCCTAAGTCATTCCTGGAAGCAAAAATTACTCTAGTACAAAAAGCTGAGAAAGACTCAACTAAAAAAGAGAACTATAGGCCAATCTCCGTAATAAACATAGATGCAAAAATTCTCAATAAAATATTGGCAAACAGGATACAGCAAATCATCAAGAAGATTATACATCATGACCAAGTGGGATTCATCCCAGGAATGCAGGGATGGTTCAACATACATAAATCAATAAATGTAACCTAGCATATCAATAGAGCCAAAAGTAAGAACCACATGATCAGAACCACAGATGCAGAAAAAGCTTTTGATAAGGTCCAACACTCATTCATGATAAGAACCTTACAGAGAATTGGAATAGATGGGCTTTACTTCAATATGATAAAGGCCATCTATGACAAACCAACAGTCAGCATCATATTAGTGGCCAAAAACTGAAAGCCTTTACCTTAAAATCAGGCACAAGACAAGTACATCCCTTATCACTGTTCCTATTCAACATAGTACTGCAAATACTAGCCAGAGCAATTAGATAAGAGAGAAAAATAAAAGGAGTAAAGATAGGAACAGAGGAAGTTAAATTATCATTATTTGCAGATGACATGATACTCTACATAGAAGACCCCCAAAACTCCATTGAAAAACTCCTAGATGTAATAAATAAATTCAGCAATGTAGCTGGATACAAAGTCAATTCTCAAAAATCAATAGCATTCCTATACACTAACAACAAAACCACTGAGAGAGAAATAAGAGAAGCTACACCCTTCACACTAGCATCTAAAAAAATGAAATACATAGGAATTAATCTCACGAAAGAAGTAAAAGAGCTATACAGGGAAAATTACAATGCCCTGATAAAGAAATCAAAAAGGAACTCAGAAAATGGAAAGACATCCCTTGTTCATGGATAGGAAGAATAAATATTATGAAAATGGCCATTCTCCCAAAATTGTTATACAGATTCAATGCAATCCCAATCAAAATACCACTAACATACCTCATAGATCTAGAGAAATCACTCCTAAAATTCATCTGGAACCAGAAGAGACCTAGAATAGCAAAGGCAGTTCTAAGCAGCAAAGGCAAGACAAGAGGCATCACAATCCCTGCCTTGAAGTTATACTACAAAGCTACAGTAATAAAATCAATATGGTACTGGAATAAAAACAGATCTGAAGATCAATGGAATAGATTGGAAGATACAACCACAACCACAAACACACTCAACCACCTTATCTTTGATAAAGGGGCCAAACGTGTTCGCTGGAAGAACGATAGTCTCTTTAATAAATGATGCTGGAAAAATTGGCTATCCATATGCCAAAAACTAAAACTAGACCCATGCCTATCATCATGTACTGAACTAAAATCTAAATGGATCAAAGATCTAAATATTAAAACAGAAACACTGAATCTGTTGGAAAACAAAGTCCATAAAAATCTTAAAGACATAGGGGTAGATAGAGAATTCATGAACAAGAATCAAACCACATGGGAAATACTTCCCAGAATCAATAACTGGGATCACATCTTATTAAAGAGTTTCTGCATGTTGAAAGAGATCTCCAGCAGAGTGAAAAGAAAACCCACAAACTGGGAAAAAATTTTAGTTAACTGTCCCTCAGACAAAGGACTTCTGTCTAGAACTTATGAAGAATTTTTAGTGGCCCTGAAGCAAAGCCAGCAGATTGCTATAGCTGCTGGTTTCAAACAGGAGCCTAAAGAGAATTCTTCCTGTGGTCTGTTGGCCATTTCAGAACTTTGGAAATGGAATGGTCAATTCATCAGAAAGAAATAGCAGGTGAGTATGGCGGACTTTAGGGGGCCTGCAGGGGAGAGGCCCTGATGCCTCGGGACCTGCACCGTGCAGCAGACTTGGGGTACTGGGAGAACAAGGAACTCCTCCCCTCTCTGGGGGTGGCTGACAGTGTGGCAAACTTGCGGCAGCCTGAAGGAGAGAGACCCTGGCACATCAGGACCTGCACTGTGCGGTTGACTTGGGGTGCCGGGAGAACAAGGAACTCTTTCCGTCTCTGGGGGGCGACTGTGATCCTGTCTGCGTGTGGGCTGAGAATCAGACATCTCATGTCGTCCTGTCCCCTATCCCGTGCCCCCCCTTCTCCTCCCTCCTGCCTAGCAAGTGGGAGCCAGTGAACTACACATCTTGTGAAAAGATTGGCTATGTTACTTAGTATGAGCTCTCCATATGCAAAGATAAGGACAACCATTTGGAAGAAAACGAGACAATATGACAGATAGTGAAGATCTCTGGTTGTCTAGCTTTAAAATGTATGCTTTCTTATGTCCCATTCTGTTCTGTTTTGTTGTGCTTAATTTTACTCCCTTTTAAAATAAATTTTTTTAAAAAAGAATTTTTAAAAAATCAGACCCTCAAAATTCAAAGACCCAATCCAAAAGTAGGCATCTGAGATGAATATAGAGTCTCAGATGAAAAAATATCAACAGTAAATAAATACATGAAAAAATGTTCATCATCATTAGTCATCAGAGAAATGCAAATTAAAACCACATTGAGATTCCATCTCACTCCAGAAAGAATGGCCAGGATAAAAAAAAAAACTACCAACAACAAATGCTAGAAAGGCTGTGGGGAAAAAGGAACTCTTCTGCACTGTTGGTGGGAGTGTAGACTGGTGCAACCACTGTGGAGGTCAGTCTGGAGATTCCTCAAAAAGCTGGGATTGGAAGTCCCATTTGACCCAGCTATTCCACTTCTAGGCATATTCCCAAAAGAACTGAAAACATCATACCACAGTGATATATGTGCACCCATGTTTATAGCAGCACAGTTTGTAATAGCCAGATCTTGGAAACAACCTAAGTGTCCATCAACTGAGGAATGTATAAAAAAGTTGTGGTATTTTTATACAATGGAGTACTACTCAGCTATAAAGAATGATCACATTGAGATATTTATAAATAAATAGACGCAACTTGAGACCATACTCATAAGTGAAATAAACCAAACTCACATGTATAAATACCATATAGTCTCCCTAGTGTGAGAAATGGTAAGAGTACATAAGATTTTATGGTAATCAGGATTCCCTATTACATAGCTTTGAAGCCTTTTAATGTTTTCATTCATCAGTTGGAATGGTTTTATTCTGTTTTGTTTGACTTCATTATGTGTGATTGTATGAACAGCTGTTTTGAAGAAAACAAAACTTTATGGCAGCCATTGCTGATTTAATATCATCTTACTTTGAAGTCCTACCATGCTTTTATTCTTCTATTACCATTGGTTCTATCATGTTGTGTCTTATTGGGATTTTAATATATGTGATAGTATAAACAAATTTTTTATGGAAAATGAGATATTATAGTAACCATTGATCATTTTCTGTTATACAGTTCAGAATACCCTGTAATTCTTTCATTCTTTTGAGTGGTTTTATACTATATTGTTATGCTTGATATTACTGTATTTGAAGCCATGCTCAACTATTACAAAGAAAGAGACATTATGGTAGCTACTATTAATATCCGGTTGTCTTCTTGTAAAGTGCTGTGTTGCTTATGTTGTTCTGTTCTGATCTGCTTTGTTCTGCCCTCTTTTGTTTTATTCTCTTTAAAATTTAAAAAAATGTACCTGAAAATATTCTGCACATTTACTTTACGGCTAACAGAATAGTACAAGCATGTCCATTCATTCATCCTGCCGCTTTTCAGATGGCAGACCACCCTCAGGAAATCTGAAGGAAACAGATATGGTGATGGCACTATAAAGTGCCATAATCTTTCCAGAAAGCAATTTAGAAGTGGTGACAGGAGTCATAAAAACATTTATACTCTTTGAACCAGGAATATCAATTCAGAGAATTTAAGCCGTTAAATGTATTCTGTGCCAGTGTCCTAAATATTATCACATGACCCTGGACACAGCCAGCTCTGGCACTGCAAAGTGATCCAGAGCCTGCACACATAGGGATGGGCTGTGGTTTTTGATGCAGTGATTTTGTTGTTTATTACACATTGCTGTTACCATAACCACCTCCAAGTCCTCCACACAGGTCTGAAATGGACCACACAGAGAGGAGAAGAGAAAGTAGAATTCAGGATCAAGCAACCATAAAAATAACAAACAATAAACCATTTATCTTTTAAAGTCATAAACGGGAAACAGGCAGTAGAATTTTGAAATAGTTAGTGCTACAAATGGCTAAGCGTTCTTCATTCCTGCTTCATTCACAGCTGATAGAAAATTAGGAGGCAAGCTAAGGAACCCGGACAAGAGGCCAAAGACATGACCTCTGCTATCAATGCTCAGAATCTAGACAGCTACTAAACTGAAAAGCATTGCATGACATGACATAGGGTAAGAAAAGAGGAACGTACAGATTGCTCTGGGAACACCCAGATGGCTGGAGCGGGAACAGGCTTTTTAGAGGCACTACCTGTGCGGAGAGGAAAATTACCCAAGCAGAAAAGGGGTGAGAAAGGAAATTTCAAGCCAAGAGAACAGTGTCATTTGTGTAAAAGAGCATGGTCCCTTCTGACAACGTTAAAGCTGGAGAAGTAAGCAGGAGCCACATCAAGGAGGACCACCATGTTGTCAGCTGTAGACTATACACAGAACATTCTGGAAAGTCTTGAAAGACTTGAAAAAGCAAAGTAACTTAACAATTATTATTACAAATAAAGTGATGATATTCTAATGGTTAGGAGCTTCTTCAATATGAATTGCTTTAAAGAATGAATAAGTGAGTAAAGAGGAAAAAATTTATTCTAAAAAAAAATTAAAACTCTTTGTCCCTCATTCCCGCCAACATTTCTAAGCCAAGTATCTTCTACCTTAAAACAATAATATAAATATTGCAGTTTGTCTATAGCTACCTAGTTTCTCAGCCACATAACCTATGTCTCCTACTTCCAAATTCCTACCAGCTTCCCCCGAACCTGCTTCAGAGAGACTTCTGTACCTGAGGTCCTACTAAACTAGTTCTCTCAAGCATCTATGTCCAGAAAAAGTTATTTATTGGTGTTATGAAATGAGAGCCAGGTCAAGTGCTAGAGATGGAAAGGATTAAAATACTCATGAAAATATTCCACACACGCCAGGAGAATATGGAATAGGAAAACCACTTCACATGGGTTGACAAGTTCAAAACTCTCAGTGCTACCAGTTCTAGAATTCCAAACCCTCCCTAGAAAATTTCTACCAGACACTTTAGAGCTCTTATTCCAAAATGACTACCACTTTTACTGCCTGCTACTTGCTTCTGGCTGTCTGTGTGCTTGAAAGCCAGTCCCATGGGGGACTGCCCCGTGGGAAATTTAGCCCCTTTTCTGAGATCCTGTTTTCCTCTGCAAAAATGAGGAGGAAAAAAGTTCCTCAGCACCAAGAATGTGTACGTATCATAAAATTCCCTGCAAATGCATAACAGAGAGAGGGGATGCCAGACATTCACATACAGATGCCAGCCAATCTCAAAGGCGGCAGAACCCATCAGCCACTATAGGGGGAGACGCACTGCCTTTCCCCTCATCCTCACTGTTTCTGTCTTTCTCTCTCGTCCTTTGCTCTTGCTCTCCACGTTCTTCTCTCTCCATGGTGCAGAGCTTGTCAACACTCCACAGCGCCCTTTGAAAATGACATATGCTGCAGATTTCAAACTCGCTTCTGCCATTTGTTGGACTGTAAGGACTGTCACTTTAACTAATCTGCAACCTAGATTCCTCTCATATAAAATAAAGATAATTATCAGGGCATTAATGAGCTTTCTTGTTGTGCATTTCTGTGTACATAACCTATGTAATCAATCTAAATTGCCCATCTGCCTTGTCTGGTGTGGAGGCAAGAAAATTAAGATAGGTCTTCAAGGAAAAAGGGAAGACTTATTATCACTGGGCAGATGATATGCAAAATAGGAATTTACAAGCAGAAAATAGTGTTGAAATGCAGATTTGATTTTGTCAAGAAAGAAATTTTTGTAAATTCTTTTAGCATCTTCCTTTAATATTCTCCAGAAGTTGTTCTGGCATCATTGAAATTTCACTTTTGCATATAGGGTGTCCCAATCTAATAAAAAGAGGAGGCATAGAGAAATGTGTCTGTGATACCCCAGTGAAAGAGGGAAGGTAGTAAGAAGGACAGGAGGTCATGGATCGGGAAACTCTTAGTGCCCGTCTACAAGCCAAAGCGCCAGAGTGGGCCTGGTGTGTTCACTAAGTTGAAGATGATTCTGAGGCCTCGGAGTGAGCTGCAGTAACTTAGGAAGACTCTGTGGGGACTCAGACCATGGTAACTGCCTGCAGGGATTTACAGAGAGAGACGGAACACACAAACGCTAAGAAGGTTGAGTCCCCACTCTTGATAAATAATTAAGTATCTCTTCACTTACTGATTCACTCCTTCATATGTGCTGCCTTTGTTACTTTTGAGATCATTTTCCTGAAATCCTTTCCTCATCTGATTTGTGTGACATTATACTGAGCCATCAGCCTCCTCTGCCATGCCAAAGAGATGGTGCATTTTTCATGGCATAATGGAAAAGAAGTCAGTAGAGGTGGAAAAGGCTGCTTACTTCAGGACCAAGCTAATGTTTACAACCAAGTGACAATAAATTTTATGAGACTTTTTGTTAAGGTGAAAAGAACTGATAACACTCTTCTACCCTGGTAAAATATCTATGTTATACAAACATATTATACAGTACTTAATCCTGGTCAAGTGAACTAATTTAGAATTTATAATTGACAACCCACCAGTATTTGGTGCAGAGTGGTACCAAACACATAGCCATTAATAACTCTTACCTGAATCTAGCGTGGTAATAAGAGAGGCTGTCAAATGTGTTCTGCTTATGTCGGTGGCCCCCAGGCCTCATGCATTTGCATTGTACATTTGTGACTGGTTCATTGTCTATCACTTGGATTGGTGGTATCAGTGCTACACGCTCCTAGAGGGTGGAGCCAGGATGTGATGTAATGGCAGGAAGAAGGTGTGTCTCTCTCTCTTGCCGTTTTCCACCTTGCTGTTTGCAGCCACCATGAACTGCGGCCCCATCATGCCACCCTGCCTTGGAGCCAACTGAGGATGGACTGAAACCTCCAAACACTGTAAGAAATAAACCTTTCCTTTCCCAGCTTTGAGCATCAGGTATTTTGTCTCAGCGACGAGTAAAAAGTAACTAAGACAGAATTTGGTACCAAGGAGTGAGGTCATTGCTGTGACTATACCTGACCATGTTTTTCGAGAGGCTTTGGAAATGGCTTGTGGGCAGAGTTTGGAATGTTTTGGACATGTCCCCTGGATGCACAGAGCTGGAGCAGCTGAGGTTGTTCTGTAGAGGAGATTCTGGTCAGAGTTCAGGAGACCAGAAGGCTGATAGAAAGCCTGATAGTAAAGACCAGGCTTGGGAGGTTTATGCTGGGAAGGAGGACTGTATTGGTTATTGGACTCCCTATGACATGTGTTATGGCTTGGCAGAAAGTTTGTCTGCATTTTGCTCATGCCCAGAGACTTTGCCTGAGACTGACATTAAGGATAATGGACTGATTAATCTGGCAAAGGAAATTTCAAGCCAGTCAAATGTTGAAGCTGTAGCATGGTTATTGTTGGGGGCTTTTAGCCAGATCTATGTTGCAAATCAAGAGCAAAGAGCCCAGCAGGATAATTTAAAACACAGTGAGTTTGGCCAGAAGGAAAACTCCAGTAAAGCTGTGGATTGTAAAGATAGTGCTGAGATTTTGATTGCTAAGAAGCTGCTCGTCTCCACCCTTTGCAACCACATGAGGTTCCAGAATGGCAGCAACATAGAAAAGCTTTTCGTCACAATCAGGTAAACAGAGCCCAGCAATCCAGGCACTGGACCCCTATAGCCAAGAGAGAGAAAAGCCTGGCTACTGCTCCAGCTGGCAGCAGACCTTGGCAGCATCCACATGGTGCTGATTTTAGGTGCAAGAATAATGATTGATAGTCAAAAATGACTTACAAAATAAACTTCCACATTCATCCCTTTCTTCCAGAACGTGGAAGTCTCAAACATCAGCAATGCCCTGAGTGAGGAAGGAGCCACAGAGAGGGACAAGACACTCAGAGATGAATCCTGACGTCTGGCGGATTCTGGCAGAGAGGCAGGCTTCTCACAGTGGAAACAGGCCCAGTGTGTTAACTGCTGGAGATGTGGGAGCCCTGGCTCACAGAGGAACTAGCTCAGGGGAGCAGCTGCAAAGGGTAAAAATCTCTGTAGTCACATTAAAATACTTACCTCCCGTTTCCCCTCTTGTCTCAGCAAGGAGATTGCCAGAGTCACTAGTCACAGAGTCACTAGGTCACTAGGAGACTGCCAGCCTTAGAAGTAGAAGTAACTTGAGAGATTATTCAGCTTAAACTCCTCCCAGGGTTTCAGTTCCCCCTGCCTGCCTGTCTGCCTCCCACGGTGGGACCTCGCTGAGACTGGAGGGTAACTGGTGGCATAGTATAGGAAGAAAGGGTAAGACAGACTGGGATGCAAAGTTCAATGCTTACTACTTGTTTCAGTCAGCGCTCCCTAGAGAGACTTAAAGGAAGATATGCAAACACGTAAAGGATTTGCAAGGTGGGCTTACAGTGGCCGCCCCCAGAGTCACATGTGAAGAGCACACAAGACTGCCCAGGAGCAGGAGATCCAAGGGTCCCATCAAAGGTGGCCTGGGGCTCACTGTAGAGTCCTGTGCGAGTCCCTATCAGGAGGCTGAAGGGTGTGCAGTGGATGACTGAAGAGTCTGCGCTGGAAGCAGATGACATCCAAGCTGAAGGTGAAGACTGAACTCCTCAGAAGAAGCAGAAGTGAGTCTTCCTTCTTCCTTTCCCTTCTTATTCCTCCAGGCTAGAAGCCTGTTGGTTGGCATCACCCACCCCCAGAGTGGGGCTTCCATTATCCACACCCAGAACGGTGCTAAACCAATTCAGTTACCACACACCCTTAATCCATCCTCACACACCTTAGATCCAGCTGCCTCAGAAAAGCCCCACCTGTGAGCACGGGAGGATTTGGCGGGACACAGAGATACTAATCATCACTTCTGTAACTGCAGAACAGCATCTCAGCCCCCTGATCCTGAGATTTCTTGCCAGCCATCACATTACCATGTTACCAGGCTTGTGGGTGGTGGCCAGGACCACTCACCTTCCTGAGGCAGCCCGTTCCACTGTGGACAAATGGAACTTATAGGAAACTCATGGTTGGGTTAAGTGGAAATCTGCTCCTGCATTTTGCACGCATTGGTACTAACTTGGTATTCTACACAGAGTAAAGAAAAAAGAAACCTTTTTGTTCTTACCTAATAGTAGTGCCGTAGACTTCAATAATGCACAAATTCCCTTTTTCCATAGCTGTCCTCTCTCTGCAAGAACCAGTTCTCCTGGCTTATTGAAGCCCCCCTCCCCAATCTTTTGATTTTTCCAAATCCATCCCTTTCGGCCCTTGGAGATTCAGACTAGTAGCTTCACAGTATCTGCATATTACAGTAAACAGGATTTAAATTAAAGTTTGGATTCCACAATTCCCGTTCAATAGAGTCACATCAAATGGAAATGTCAAAAGTTGGAGAAAATGTAACAGTTTGACAATTGGAGATAAAACCACGGCCCAGAGGAATTCAAACTGGCTCACTGAGTAACACAATAGATGTTTCTGTGGCAAGAGAAGGCATGTGTGGGATCTCTCCACCTCCCCAAATCAAATGCATTGTGTCCTGATAAGATGCCAAAAGGAATTCCATTGACACATGGAAAATATTCAAACCACAGGCTCTGCAGCTGAATGCCAAGCTATCAGCTCCCTTCATTCCCATCTTCAATAAGGCAAAGAAAGTAAAATGCCGTTTCTTTCATAAGAAAATGACAGATTTCCTACTGATCCTTATATAATGCAAGTTCATCTGACCTATGGTGGGCTAACAGTCCAACTATCTTTATACATTTGCAATTGTACATCAAAACAATATGCAATCTTATAAAGTCAAATTTCACTTGCTGCCTACATTTCCAATTATGTTTTCTGTGGACGGGAGGGAGAAGATTCAGTTAGCATACCTTAACATCATCTTAAAATTTTAAGGAGAAATGTAGCAATTTGGAAATGATTGCAGACTTCAAAACTTTTCCACTTTGCCATTTACCTGTCATTGTTGTATATCCCAGGAGGTAAAGTCGTGTGTGAGTATCTAGTCCTAAGATCTGGAGTTGTATTTTAATGTGGAGACACTGCTTTGGAACTTTCATGTCCCTTTGACATTTCCCTGGGAAAATAACACAGAGGAAAAACATTTTTCAAAGCTCTTGGGCCAGCTTTTCAAACCCAAAGTGCTAAGCAGGCCTGTTACGCAGGAAGAGTGGTCTCTCACGTTAAGTGTGATCTCTCTGTTTGTACCATTTTCAGAATCAGCCTACTGCAATGAAATATTCTACAGCCATAGTTAAATGTTGCTTGAAAAGTTCTTTTTTAAAGGACGTTTGTAATACGAAATGCTGTCAAAGAAGGGGTCTTGTCTGGAGATCATCTTGAGTTGATAGCGCTAGTTCTCGATAGGAAGCAAGCAGAACACCTCTGAGAGCCTCTGGAAGTAAAGCAGCCTTAAAGACCAAGCAGAGGAGAGACTCACAGAGGGGATCACAGGGGCAGAGGGGCCCAACTCTGAAGCTACGGGCTTAGGAAAGCTGGTTAGAACCCAGACTCTGTATCAAGCTACCTGAGCAAGTCGGTCTGGCAGGATCTAAGTACCCCATTTGCACCTGTAAAGTGAGGTAACAGTATATTCAGCCCCCTGGACAAATCTTTAGCACAGGCCCTGGTACACGAGAAAAGCACAATGTAACTAGCAGTTAGTGTAGTGATGATAACTACTAGGCCAGGATAATAACTGCTAGGCTCAGGAAAGGGGTGCTTTCCTTCTTAATTCCTAACAATACCCTGATGCATAAAATGGGTCTCAGACAAGAAATGCTATTGGTCAAGGTACACCAAGCCTCAAACCTAACAGGCTCTGGGTTCTCTTTCTTCCCCTTCCTGGGTGCTGTCCACTTCTGTTTTCAATCTCTGCAGTGTGGTTGGCAAGTGACCCCCAGGACCTGTGCCTATCGAACTGTTTGGGAGCCTCGTGGCAGTTCCAGAAAGGCGGCCTGGCAAGGAGATTGCTCCCGCTGGCCAGGGTGGAATTTGTGTTTTTAAAAACATCTTGCAAGATTTTGCACTGAGGTGGTTCTGAGATGTTAATTGGTCTTGATTCAAATTGTCCATGTTTAAAAAATACCACTTGGGTACTCCACATTCTTTAAGGGCAGCTCTTGCAGTAAAAGCTATCCATAGTGTTGGCTATGCCTTTTCTATCTCCATCAGGAAGAAGACTCAGAAAGCATAGCCAAGAACTTCTGGATGCCCAAGATACAATCAAAATTATTTCACGCACTTTAGTCACATTAAGCCAGAAAACCACTGGGGAGAATTTCCCTCCCAGTCACCTGCAGCCTGTTTTAGAAAGCACTTTAGAACCTCGACCAGCACCGGAAGATTTTTGATGCCCAGATAAGAATTTTTTTAAAGTTACTACTAGTCAGACAAATGAAATTTGAATGATGAGTCCACAATTTACCTATTAGGGAAAAAAATGTTTCAAATAATAACTCCACAATACTAGCCAACATAAAGTCTGAGGCACTTGCCCATGTTTGCTGTTTATGTTAAAGAACAGACAGTGCTTTGGGAGAGTAATTTAGTAACGAATCTAAAATGCTGGTGCCTGGTTATATCTCTTCTGGGAATGCAGCCTAAGGAAATTGTTATAAATGCTGAAAAAGCTTCCAGTTTTCTGTCCACAGCAGCTGGACTCATCTTTAATTTTTCTCTCTTGCAAGAACTTCTAGAGAAACAAGTAAAATATGAGTTACACTTTAGGCCATCCCCAGCGGCAGACATAATGGATCTAGTCATATTTTTATTAAAGCTAACCATTATTGATTCTTTACTAAATGCCAAGTGGTGTGTGAAGTGTTTTATATAGGCTAATTTATTTAATATTCTCTGCAACACAAACAACAATTACTATTTCACACAAGGTTCCTCAACCTCAAGAAACAAAAATCCCAGGACAGATGGCTTAAACCATGAGGAAAGTCATAATAATATAAGAATTCAGATGTGAGACTTCATGATTGATGCACTCAGCAATGCCACTAAGAAAGGCCCAGATGGATTATACATCTTCTCTCCGTCCTCAGGTGACAGCCTATTTGTGGTCACAAGACAGTCAGTCACCATAGCTCCCTCCACACCTCATATCCAGACACAACTAATAAAATATCTCCACAAGTCCTGCAGGTGGCGCCAAGGAGCACACAGTAATTTAGAGAGTGAACTACATAAACAAATTTGGGAACTGACCACAAAGTATTGCAGGGCATTTGAATGCTAAATAGCAACTGAAAATATCACCTGTGACTTAGATATATTTAATATCCATTTAACAGAAAAGGCAGTAAGGTTAAGAAAAGTTAAATAACCTACAGGAGGTCACACAGCTAGGAAATAGAGAAGTTAGGATTTTAACCAGGTCCTGTCTCTAAAGCTCACACGTGTCAATTGTGATGCACGAGTTTCCCACACTTATGCATATACCCATAGAAATGTGTGTGAATCAGTGTTCTCAAGAGAAATGAAGCCAAAAGTAAGGAACTGGTCACATGATTACGGTGGCCAAGAAGTTCCATGACCTGCTGTCTGCAAGCTGGAGGCCCAGGACAGCAGGAGATGCAGCTCAGGTGAGGGCCTGGAGGCCCAAGAGAAGAACTGACAGTTTGAGTGTCGTCTTGTGTGCAGAGTCCTGGTGTCCCCGGTCGTAGCCAGTGAGGCGGAGATGAGTTCTGCCTCAGCCTTGGTTCTGTTCAGGTCTCCCATGGAGCGAACCAGGCCCAGCTGTGCTGGGGAGGGCCATCTGCTTTACACAGGCTACTGACTCAACTGTCAGTCTCCTGCAGAATCACTGTCCCAGACATGTGGAATAATGCTTAACCCGCTCTCTGGGCACCTCAGGGCCCAGTCACATTCACACAGGAAATGGGCCCTCACCAGCTGGCTGGGGTGGAAACCACACCCTGATGCTTACTGTGTGTGCTGAGAGGAACTCCCATCATGCCCGAGAAAATCAGAATACGCCATCAGTCACAGTACTGGAAAAAACGAGAGGAAGAAAACCAGGTTGCTTCCTCTTGGCTTTTCATTCAGAGGTGCTAAATAAACTGGGCAAAAGCACCCACCTCGTTAATCTACTCATTTATTTAACCAAGGTTTAACGGAGGGTTGGCCTTCACATGATGTGGATTCCAAGTTCAACTCTAAATGTTGGCTGTATGGGTTCTTCATAAAGTAAAAAAGGGGAACCAGGGATGTGACCCAGGGTGGGGTGCTTGCCTAGCACACACGCAACCCTGGCTTCAAACCCTCATACCACACATAGTAACCATACAGGGATCTAAGTGACAGTGGCCGTCAATAGTCCCAGTAGAAATAGAAATAACAGCCATCTGGCAAACACAGTATGAACACACAGGTTTTCTTCCCTCTCCTCGGCCCCTGACTGCTACAGGGACTGGCCGTGCTGTTCCTCACGTCTCCTCATCCTTGTTTCTGTTCTCTTCGATGCCTGCTTTTGGGCTGTTTTGTTTTCTTTATTTGGTTAGGTTGGGGTTTTTCTGTTTGTTTGTTTGTTTGTTTGTTGTTTGTTGTTTGTTTAGTCAGAACAGGAAATATGCCAGAAAGGAGCCAAAGAAACCAGAAAAAAACAGGAAGGAGAGACGCCAAAGCCACTCAGCCACAGGGAGACAGGGTTTGAGGAAGAGGAGACAGGGACAGCTTCGGAGAGCACTGGTCCAGGAAGGGAGGAGCCCGGCTTTGCACATGGAGAGGATCCTCCTCCGCGTTCTCCAGAGACGCAGAGGAGCTGGCAAGTGCTTGGCGGGTACTCTTCCCCATGCGGCCACAAGGTGGGGCTGCAGGCTGGGGCACAGAGACAGTGCCAGCCGGGGGAGCGCGCAGCACAGCACCTCCACAGCTGGGCTAGTCACCTCCCCTCTGGTCCTCAGGCCTAGCTTTGTAAAATGAAAGTGTTAGAAGCCCCTTCCAAGCCCAGCCTTCTGGACTCACCCTCTGCCCACTCAGTGCCCAAGAGGAGTTAAAGGGTACAGACAGGGGAGAGCTGAGACACAGGTTCTAGCCCCTCAGGGCCCTTCCACGGCCCCCTCAGGCTCTTGGCTGGTTTCTGCTGCAGGACCTTCCCGCCAGCCTGTGAATGCTCCTGACCGTGACAGTCACAGGAGTCTCTCCCTCACCTACTTCAGGTCCTCACGCCAAGGTCACCTTCACAGTGAGGTCGCACCTTCCTTAAAATTGCAGCCCTCTTCCTCCTGGCACTCTGTCTGCTTTCCTCCCTTACTCTTCCACGACACTTGTCATTATCTAATATGTCACATGACATATTTATTAAGTTGTCATCTGTTATTCCCCAGCAGAATTTACGAGCCATTAAGACAGGGCTGGTTTTTTTCTGTTTTTGTTTTGTTTTTTTTTTTTCATGGCTGCATCTGCACAAGAACAGTGCCAGCCAGGCAGCAGAGACCTGGTGACTGCGCAGAAGACACAACACGACTCGATCTGGCGGCAGAACAGTCAGCCTGCGTGCACAGGTGCGCACGGTAGCACTTGGCGAAACACTGGGCGGGATGGAGGCGGTAACAGCGATTCCAGGAGGACTGGGCCCTCCGCTTTTGGGGCCTCTGAACCAGTGGGGTGGGGAAGGGATAGTAACCCCTTTTCCATTATTTCTGCCTTGGATAAGTCTTCAGTGCTGGCGTCGCATATCCTTCGCCACAAGCCTCAATTGGGACCAGACCGCACAAGTCCCTGAAATAATGAAAGCTGTAACTAAGAATACTCTGTATTCTTTGCTATCCACGTCTGCAAGGCACAGTTTCAGCTCTTAGAACAAACCACAGCTCCTTCACACCCTGACCCAGCACTGCTTGACCCATGTGGCATGTCAGGGACTCACTGATTCAAGGACATCAACCTCGTGGCAGTCTCAGTGACCCGTGGTATTGACATTAAATTGACGCTGCTATCTTCGTATGTTAAAGATTTGGGGTGCTGGCGGAAGTGCGTTATTCAGCAGTTGATATGGAAAAGTATCACACTTGCATTCTCTGAGGCTCAAATGCTTCTCCGCGGCTTTTTGTCCTTTCCTCACAACCACATCCTCGAGGTGACCCTGCAGCAACAGCTCCACCTTGGTGTTCATGCTGAAGCCTTGCCAGGTGCCCAGAAATACGACCCCTCGCCACTCAGCGGCTCAGTGCTGGGACCCCCAGTATCTACCGCAACCTCACACACGACCTTTATCCATTTGCGACCAGCGAACATCAAACCAAGAAGCAGGAAGTTCACAGAAACCAGGGGTGCTGGAGACACTGCCTCAGTTCTCCCAGATGGCCGGCCTGAGCCCTCTTCAGCGTGCTGTCACACGCGTGAGAGAAAGCCTTGCCAGCTCCCCGACACTGCCAGGCGGCACCGGCAGAGAAGCAAAGGTTCCATAGAGGCCAGACGTGCAAAGGAGAAGAGGAAACGGGAATCATGGCATCCGAGCACAGGGAGAGGGCCACGAGGGGTGAGTTCTTGCTTTCAATCCTATGTGTTCCATGACAGTGGCATGTTTAGGACCTCAATCCCACTGAGGCCTTTGCTACCTGCCCAACAAGTCACTTGAGCTATAAGACTCTCAATAGCACTTTCTATAAAATGGGAGTATTATTACCATTGCAGGATTCTTCAGAAATGTTAAGGATTTTATACACACAACATGCTCAGAATAATCTGTGATACAGTGTGTTATAAAAATAACGGTTCCGTTCCACTCTGCCTTACAGAATCACTCAGAATTTAATGCCTGGTGGAGCAGGGAGAACTGAAGACTAGTTCCAGGCTGATCGGCCTAGGGCACCGAGCCCAGGATTCACGGTAAGGCACACAAGTCCACAGTAAGCTCACAGGGCAGCAAGGCTGCCGGTCAGGAGAGCTGGGCTCTGGCCCTCACTTAGCCACGCTCCACTTCCTTCTGCCCTGACGTGTCCTGTACCTGTATGTGCCTTAGTTTCTCCAAGCCAGGGGCGGCAAAGCTCATCATAACATTTGGCACTATGGTCCAGGTCAGATAATGGAGAGAGACCGAAAAAATCCTAAAAAGTGAGTAAGTGTAAAGCGAGTGTTAATATTATTGACAAAATGTCCCGGATCCCAGTGGTCTCCAAGCTGACCTCCAGCTCTGCCCCCACCGCTCAGGGTGTAAGCTCCCGCAGCATCACGAGCCAGGCCACCTCCTCTCTTCCCTTACTCTGCTTGAACCACTACAACAAAATATCTTCAACTGAGAAATTTACCAACAGTAAGAATCCACTGCTCACAGCTGCGGAGGTTGGGAAGATCAAGGCACAGCAGACGTGATTCTTGGGCCAGCTCTCTTCCGCACAGATGGAGCTGTTGTCCCCCAGGGTGGAAGGGAAACAGCAACCAAGCTTCTCCAGGCCTCCTTTATAAGGGCCCTAGTTGCTCTCATGAGGGGGCTGCCCAAAGGCTGACCTTTTAATGTCATGGCTCTGGGGAGGAGGAATGGGGAGGAGGTGTCAAATATAGACATTCAGGCTTTACCACCATCCCCCCTGCTTTTTACCTGACAGCCAACACAATAGTAATATTTCCAATGTGTGCAGCCAATTTCCTCCTCCAGGAGGATAAAAGCACTCTGTTGAAAGCCACCCAATTAAGAGTTTACACCTGCACCACACCACAGACCTAGCCCAGAATCCCGAGTACTCTCTCATTAGATCTGCCTGAGTTGTGTCCCCAAGATTGATTTAGCACAGCTCCAAACTTTAAGCCTAGATGAACATTTCCAAGAGAAAATTCTAAGTCAAACCAGAATTCTTGTTTCCTACTATTCACAGGGCAATGAAAATCGGAAATTGAATAGGGGTGACAGGTTAAGGATGTTAACAATATTCTTCATCCTTAAAAAGGAAAGAAATTCCAACATGTACTACAACATGGATGAACTTTGAAAACATTAAACTAAGTGAATAATCCAATCATAAAAGGACAAACTCTGTGAGAGCCCATTAAATGAAATATCTAAAATAGTCAAACACATAAGGAGAAAAAAAATTGAGTGATACTTGCCAAGGTCTGAGATTGACGTTAGAGAGGGGAGGAAGTTACTGTTTAACAAGTAGAGTTTCAATCTAGAAAAATGAGGAAAGTTCTAGAGATGCATAGTTCTCTTGCTTAGGTAATGTTTTAGTTACTTTTCTCTCAATGCTGAGACAAAATACCTGCTGCCCAAAATGAAGGAAGGAAAGATCTATTTAGCTCACAGTTTATGGAAATTTCAGTCCACAATCAGCTGGCTCCAAGGCAGGGTGGCACGGCAGACGGGCAGCCATAGATACCAAAAACAAGAAGAGCCAAAAACGAAAAGGTTACCTGCCTGCATGTAGCACTCACACCCCCAATCTCAGAACTATGCACTGAACCAATCACAAATTCTAGATTCAGTTGCCTTCAGTCCTCCTCACCCCTCACACCCCACTGCCTGCCTGATGCTTTGAGGCACATCTAGACACAAAGCATAACATGCAACAATGTAACATTCTTCGTCCATCACATTGGACTCCTACAAGGATGGAAATGGTAAGTTTTAAGCTATGAATATTTCATCACAATAAAAAAGGATGGCTGTAAATTCTTTGCTACTCCCGCCATTGAAATGTAAAGTCTGATCTTCCCCACTGAAATCAGGCCAGGCTTGATGACTTTCTTGACTGGAATCCTCAAGTACAGACTGTAAGACTTGTAGCTTTTGTAAGGGTTTCTTAAAACTCTTCCCTGGGTTCTCTAGGAGAACAGGAGGACTTGTCCTTCTGGGGACATGTGGCATTATCTAAGGTATGTTTGCTGTGGGTGGGTAGAGTCTAGAATTGCTGCCAAACATCCTACATTACACAGAACACCTTGTTGCCAACTAAGAATTTCCCGGCCCAACATGTCAAAGAGCCAAGGCTAAGAAACAGCCCTGGAGGAAGCCAGCTGTCCTATGCGAGTCCCATCTATCTGTAACCACCATGCATTGAGGAAACTCACACTAACTCTGTGACAGGTCACGTGAAAAGAGAGAACACCTGCCGAGGCCCAGTGTGCCTGCCTGACCAGCCCAGACACCAGGCATCGGGGAGGGGGAGGTGAAAACTCGGTCCTGGCAGAAATGCTAAGAAGGAAAAGTGTACGCATAATTGTCACCTAGTCTGAAGCAGTTTACTTCCTACAGGAGGCGGAGATGACCAAAACAATAGCCCACTGATGCCACAGATGCAGTTCAAACCATGGGCCTGGTTTCAGGAAAACTGGAGCTAGTAGGAAACTCAAGCTAATGCCTGTAAAATGGAGACTTTAATCTCCATCCCGCAATATATCATGAAAACAAAATAAGATCAAACACTTGAAACCACTTTGGACAATACTGGCCTACTCCATAGTAAGTTTACATTGGATTTATCTCATTTTCTTAAGAATACAGAACAAAGATAACCTTTCTCTCAGAGCAGTCCTCCTTCAATGTTGAGTGACTTAAATAGACTTAACGTGGTTTATCGCTGAGAAACCCTTTACCCCACCCAACTAATTTAAAAATCTCTCACAAATCTTTGTCAAAGACACTTGGGTTGAAGTCCCACTCCTAACCCTAATGATTACATAATCTTAGTGACTCCTGTCTTGCTATGTTCTTCATGTTTGTCTTTCCTTAAAAGTCCTACATGGAGCTCTTAGCCCGCAGGTGATGGTCGGTGTGTGGCACTTCGGCGTGTGACTAAGCCAAGAAGGCAGCGCCCTCTTGAATGAGCACCCTTTAAATGGCTCCCAGAACTCTGCCTCGTCCCTTTGCCATATGAGGACACTCCGAGAAGATGTCATCTGGGAACCAGAAAGCAGGTTCTCATCAGACACCGAATCTGCCAGCCCTCAATTTTGATCTTAGCCTCCAGACTGAAAAATGAATGTCCGTTATTTACAAACTACCTAACCTGTGATCATTCATCATCACAGCACAAACTCACTAAGGCATCTCTCTAAGTTTCTATTTCCTCCTGTACAAGATAAAGGTCATAATAACATGTCTGTCTCACACAGAGGCTGTGTGGGTTCCATGAGAAAAATGCACGTGAAGTCCGTAGCACCCGCTGCAGGCACCCACCGAAGCCTCGGCCGCATTCTTGCCTCCTGCAGCCTGCTTCCTGCCACCTGCTTTGCAGACATCTGGGAATCCCCGCTGTGGGAGTAACTTAGACTCTGACGGCTCCCTTCACAACAGTGTGAAATAAACTCGGACTCTGAATTGGTGCCAAAGGAACTGGAACTAGGAAAGAAACAATGGGTCCATTTCTCCTCCGTAATAACCAAAACATTCCTTGCAGCCTGGGGGATATTTTTAGGAAGTCAAAGAGAAAAATTATACAACCCCTACTCAAGCAGGACCGGAGGAATATGCTCCCGCGTGTACACACAGACGGGAAGTCAGGCCCAAGGCATCCAAGGCATCGGCCTCTCCCCACCTCCCGCCCCCTCCAACTCCCTCCTCCCAGGGAACCACATCTGTGGCTTCACCTCTGGCTTCCGAACTCGGTGTCCCTCCCAACACAAAAGATGGCTCTGCTGGAGAGAGAAGTACTGGTCCAGGATGAAGTGAAGCCAGGATAAAAAGCTGCTGGGCCCATCAGCATGCGATGGAACCGGTCACTGGGATGGGAGTCCTGTCCCCAGCCTCCTGGCTGGGAGAGTAACTGTGGCCCCTGACCACACCTGTCGGTGCCCAGATCTTCCTCAGGTCTGGGGAAAGGGGCCGCCCGAAGCAAACCATCGGCCTGGAGACCCCCTTGACTCTTGTAGCCCAGAGGCCTCGGAGCTGCCCGGGAAAGTACATGCACAGCACCTGCAGGCAGGCTTGCTTGGATTCCCCGGGAGCTGGGACCTGGGGAGCACCCTACGAGGTGTCATGTGAAGGATGGAACCTTTGGCCGAACCATTGTATCTATGACCTCAAACGTGCCTCTGGCTGTGATCGGAAAGGATGGTGTGTTCGGCAATTCTGAGACCATCTCCGAGAAAATAGCACAGGCACACTCAGACCAGCCCTCCAAGACACTTCGCTGTCCACTGAGAGCCTTATGAACTCTGTCTGCTCCCTGATTTTGCAAAACTCAGATTGACAAGAAGGCTGTGCTATGAATGAAACAAAACATAACAACCCCCAGTATTTGGGACTGGAAAATACTTTCTCTGAATGAGCAGTGTCGCTTTCAAGGCAAAGCCCGCCCAGGACTCCGCACCCTCCTCCTCCTCCGGTATTCAACGCCACCGGCTCTGGACAGACTTTTCTTTAGACGCGTTTTTGTTCTCCGTTCTTCCCAGTGGCGTGGACGCTCTGTGAGGTGCACATTTCCGGGTTTGTTCACTGCTTCCTCCCCGGTGCCGGGGACGGAGCCCGCTCCACCAGCGCCGAAGTCAGAATCCGATCAGGCCGAGCACCCACGCCAACGGTTAAACACGGGAAATCTAAAACTGCTGTACAGCCCTACAGTCACTGCCGTGATTAAAAAGAGAGCGCACGGGGACCACCTCGGGCAGAGGCTGAAAGCCTTAAACCACGAGCAGAGGGAGAAATCACTTAAACTTCCAGAGGAGCCGCCTCCAGCTGAAGCCGCTGGCGCCTCCCAGCGGGGAGCGGCACCTGGGCTGCGGCGCAGCTGTGCTCGGGAGGAGGCTCCGCCCACAGATTGCTTAGAGACCCAGGGCGTGAGACCCAGGACCGTGCTGCGTCCAACTGCTGCCGCCAGAGGGAGCTGCCGCACCCCTCACTGAACCCCCTGCCCACTGGAAGCCATGGGGGGGGGGGAGAAGGCGGAAGGGGCGATATGTTTTGCATCCCAAGGCTGAAGGATTTTGTGCCTAGAGGTAATGACTTGGTAAAGTGATCAGTGATGACTTGCAGAAGACCGAAAATGAAAAACCAAAGAAGAAAAGAAGGGGAAAGAGAAGGAAGGACGGACACATATCGCTGAAGATTAATTCCATGCGAGTTAAGAGTAAGTAAAACCCGCCCAATCACTGAACTAGGCACTGTACACAGCTGTGCTCTTGTCCTCTAAGAACTCTGTGACACAGGATTATTTGCATTTTATAGGTGAGACAACCAAAAGCCAGAAAGCTTCACGAAATTTCCCAAGGTCACAGAACTAGTAAATGCTGGATGGAAATTGAACTCAGGCCTTCTATCCTATCATTTTCCACCCACAGTCAGTGGCTTGTGTATTTGGAAAGCTGGCATCGCAGGGTGTTAGAGAGGAAACAGAACTCTGCTCCAGGGAGTTTAAACGTGAGACTGGGCCCAAGGGTTTATTCTCCAGCGTAGCTGTTGTCTGACCTCGGTGCCTTCTCATCTGAGAGCTTCACTTCCCCTAGAATGGAAAGAGCACGGTGTACTCTGTGACATAGGTGACAGCTGGAGGACTCCAGTGAAGCCACGCGGATGACAACTTAATCGTTAAGATGTGCTTTCCCAGACAATATCACCCATACTCTTCCTTGCTAAGAGAATCTCAGTTTTGCTCCAGGAATTAGGGACCATGTGACTAATGGCTTCTCCGGAGCTCCAAGAACATAAGTAGACCTGTCCAAGCCAATCACATTGATCCCACCCTCTTTGCTAGTGACACATCATGAACACGTGGCACAGCCTCGTTCTATCTTCCAAAAGAATGGGCGAGCAAGCAAGTGGGCTTCCGGACATATTTTTCTCTCTTAAAAGCAAACAAGACATGCACTGTTTATTTATTTCCTCTGAACACAGGGGGTGAAATTGTGAAGCCTGGAGCTGCTGTAATTATGAGACACTATCATCAAAGCCTCAATTGTTACCTGAAATACCAACTCCTTTACTGTTTAAGCTTATTTTATGTATCCAGGTATAGTGCTATTTTAATTAAAAACACTTAACCTAATCAGAGACACTCTTTGGTATATGTCTTCACAAGACCAAGAGCAACAGGAAAGCAGAGGTCATTTTTGTTTTGCTTTGGTTTGGTTTGGTTTCATTTTGTTTGGGATTATTATTATTTTGTTTACCTGCTATATGAACATGGCTAGGCAAATAGCTGTCATAAAGTAGGAGTTGGGTAAGTATTTGTTTATTGAATGAATAAGCTAATCAATTGACCTATTAATACATATTTGTTTAGGTATGCATGACGGACTAGCTCTGGCTAAGCCAAACTCTGCTTTCCCCTTCCCCTTGGAGAAAATTCCAAGCTCAGTGGAAAGCGAAAATTACATGCAGACTTACTAGAGACCAAGTGTTCAAGAGTTAGGTCAATTATTATGAAATTATTCCTCAAGTGCCTACTTTGGGCCAAGTCTTCTCTTGAGGATTAGAAACACATTACAATTTTAGGCAGTGAGTCGAGTAGTTGAGAGTATGTGCGATCAGAAGAGAATGGGGTAATCAGAGATCTCCACGGACAAGACAGGCCCATGGGGTGGGGTTGCAGTATAAACCTACTGCTAGATCAAAGGGACCAAACTGTGGGGCAAGAAGATAAAATGTGATGCTTCATGTTATTTTGGTTTTTGAACAAAGTCACCGAACATTGAAAGAAACTAATAATTAAATACAGTCACACTGTAAAGAAGGGACTGAGCCTGTCCCTACAGGACATTGAGTTGCTTCAAACCTGTTCTGCCAGTACTTTCTGACCAGCCTTCTCTAGAAGGCACAAACCCTGAAGCTGCAGAGTTTGGAGAAAGATTTACTGAAGCTCCTGACAGTATGTGCCTTACTCATCGTCTGCCTCTAGGGTGCAGATTCTTCTGCCTCTGTGTGCAGAACCAATGAAGAGGTTTGCAAGGGGCTCCCTACAGAGCTGAACCTGAGTGAGGCCTGGAATTTGAAAGCCTGAGAAGGGGCATTCGCTGCTCCCCAGGGAATCTGCACAAGCACAAAACACACTGGAACTCTCTCCTCTTGACAATAAAATGAGAGAAAGGATGCATGGGGCATGAGTGCCACTTTCCTCATAGTGTGACAAAGGGTGACCATCCTGCAGGGGCCGGATCTGACTTTGCAAAATCAAATGGCCCCTTGTCTCCAATGATGTCTGGTCAGAGAATGAGCTGTTGGGGCATCACAAACCCAAGGAGGAGGGGAACTGCTGGAGGCCTGGGGACTCAGAGGGTGGGCACAGTGACCTTGCAGGGGATGTCAATATCTAGGTCCAGTGAATGCTGCAGGAGGTCACTTGCACAAGTTTCAAGAGCAAGCCATACAGCTCCGGGCCGCTGCGCAGAGCTGTGGGAGACCCCGTTGTCAGGGACGTTCCCGTATGCTCTCACCTCACCTGACTGCAGGGCCCGGAACCCACTGATACCTTCGCTCTCCTGCAGATAACATGGCCTGAATCAGGGCTGGGAAGCTTGACGTTGAATAGAAACAGTGTCTTGATTCCACTGGGCCTTGCCAGAATTACTACACTAGACTACACTGGAGTTGTGTGGCTTTCACGGGCCTAAGCCATGTCAAAGCAAAGGGGTGCTTTAGTTATTTTTCAGTCATGATTGAAAAATCTCAGGGAACTGCCCACTATGTATTTCATACAGGGGGGAGGAGTCATCTAAAAGGCACAGCTGAAAGGATATTGGGATGACCGTCCAGTGGGCTACTTACAGGGGTGCTAGCCATGCAGGGGTTGGGCCTGGGCACCCACAGGTCCAGCCCAAGGGACCCCGGCCCGAACCTCTCACTCTGCCTGTGTGCTCCATGCTGATCTGCCATTTGGTCTTTCCATGTCCTCTTCTTCCTCTTTGGCCTGTGCGTCTGCAGCCTCTCCAGGTCTCAGCCTGCCTGTTGGAGACTCCACCTTACCTCTAGGTCCTATTGAATTTTGGGGTTCATCTTCATTAGATAAATGGAAACAATAATGGCCAAGCCCCAGAGCCGTTTCCAGTGTTACATCTCACAGCACGCGCTAGGCACGTGTTAGCTCCCCTCCCGCCTTGCTTGCTTCCATGGGAGTGTCCTCCTCACTGACACCATGTTCATGCCACGGGCCTGCACACGATGGTCACTATCACAAGCTTGGGGGCCCTTCCCACAAACTTGCTGCAGATCCCGCCCCATCCTTCTGACCTCTCCTAGGAAGCCCAGCCTCTGAGCGCAGTGGAACTTGGCTCAGCCTTATAGAAACAGGGTGAGGCCTGTGCCGTGAGGCAAAGGGAGGGTCACGGGCGCCAGGAACGCACACACACCAGGACGCTGCTTCACACCTCACTGGCTCCTCGCTGGAGATGAGGGAATAGATACAGAGTCCATGCGGCTAGGAAGCTGCGAAGCTGATAAAGCCCTGGCACCTTCGGCCAAATCCTCTGCCTTTCCCCACTCCTCAGGCAGAGGAAGACAAAAGCAGCCAGGCAGGAGGACTCCGGGAGGTCACCGTGGTGCCCAACAGGCAAAGGAGGTTGGACTCACTCCCCCAGGTGGCTGCACATTTTGAAGCCCTACGGGAAGTTTTAAGGTTGTTTAAAAATATCTATATTATGTACAAGGGAAACGTTTTACCCAAACTATCGCATTTAACCCAAGGAGCTTACAGATGGAGAAATGAAGAAATGGATGAAATCACAGGCCCCACTCATACAATTTAGAGTGGTTGAAGAATTGAAATCATGATCCCCCATGCCACCAGGCCCAAAACTCTTCCCACAGCACACACAGATGATCTGGGGGAACCGTTCCTGACCTGTGTGGAGAGTGCGGAGTTTATCAAAGTGGAGAGTGAGCTTCCGTCTTAGTGATTCTCTTTGAGGTGGCAGCAGGCCCTCCGGAGCTCCTGAGGAGCTCACCGTCACCAGGGCTGTGGCGTATCTGGGAATGAGGAGTGAAGGGGACAGGCACGGGGGAGAGAGGAGAGTGGGAAATGGAGGTCAGAAGGTGCCTATGCCTTGGGGTACCGAGTCTCCGCAATGAGATGCTTGGGCGTCCCAAACACTCGCAGTAGCCCCACCTTAGGCCAGCCGAGCCAAGCAGACAGCAGGGGACGAGGTGTTTCCAGGGGCTCTGTCCTCCCACCAAGGGTGCCAGCAGTGCCAGCCACACGCTGTGGGCCTCAGGGAGCCCAGCAGGAAGAGGGCACCGTGGAAGGCGCCCCCTCGGGATAGGAGGAACACAGCAGACACCACAGGGCAGCTGTGACACAGCAGAGACAGCTGAGGAAGGCAAGGACTCGCCCTCCCGGGGGCACAGAGCCCGCAAGAACATTTGGGGTGCACGCGGTGGGAGAGGTGGAGAGTTCTGGGCTCAGCTGTTACTGGGACCCATCTGTATGCATGGACCAGCGAGGCCTGAGGACACCAGGTGTCCATGATTCCACCCAAGTCTCCAGCAAGACAGAGGGAGGAGGAAGAGAAAGAACGGGTAAGCGGGGAGGAGAGGGAAGGAGACCCCTCCTGCCTGTTACTGCAGCTGCGGGTGCTGAGGCCTTCCCCACACAAATGCCTGCCCAGGAGATCCCGCCTTTCCTCCCTTCTCTCAAGCAGAGCAAGCAGAGCTGTAATGAGGTTATTTATTCCCCCAAGAAGCTGACTGCTCTTTGGCTAAGCTTTCTCACGAATATATGAAATGCCCAAACCCGGCGATCGGTACAGCTAATTGAAATGCCACCCTGAAGTTCACTAGATGACTGCCGCGAGGGTCACAGTCATTACCAGCGATTAAATGTTACTCGAAAAGACCCATGGAGAGACGCACTTCCAGCAATGCGCCTTAACCCTGCACCCACTGCGGGAGAAGAAACCGACAAACATGTGACGAGAGCTGGACGGGAGCCAGGACAGCGTGTGGCTCTGTGGCTGTGGGGAGCGTGGGCTCGGCGCGGGGCAAACCTTCCTCGTCGCCTGGGAGGAGACTCAGAAATCAGATCTGGGAGCCAAGTGTGACTTCGCCTCTTTTTCTGTCACCTGTAAAACAAAGATAATAATGTCTGAACCTTGGCATTGCCGTGAGAGTTAAATAAACGCATCATTTAGGTGCTGAGATGAAGGCCTGACATACAGTAGTTACTCAGTAAACAGATACTTCTACTGTCAACAACGACAAATCACGATTTCAACCAACAAATCTTCCTGGGTATTTATCATGCCCAGGAACTCTCATGGAGGTGCAAAGATGAATACAATCCTTTGAGGTGAGTGAAGGGACATTCATCAAACACACACCGGGTCCCAGGGCCTGTGGTAAGTACTCTGTGTAAATTAGAGCCTTCAGTTCTCAAGGAGAGAGCCTCACAAGCATTCTGAAGCCCAGGGATCACCACACAGGAAGGCGTAAGGGCTGCGCGTCAAAGCTCAACATGATTGTCTCCTGGGCTGGGTCATTTCCCCTGCACCATTTGGCTTCCTACAACGGAAACGCAGAGAATGTTCAGAGCCATGGGAGAGGGGCCATCACTCCTGTTACATGGACATCGCAGAGGGCTCTGATGCTCTGGGGACGGAGGGTTGTCACTTGGGGCTGACCATGTCCAGACTGGTTTCCTAGGGTTGCCCTGACAAATTACCACAAGTCAGCCGTTAGCCACGCTGCCCGCCCTCTAGCGACTCAGGTGGCTCCCAGGAATCCTTGGCTTCCCGGCTCTGCCTGCGTGGCCTGGTCACCTTCGCTCTTCAAGTGTCCCTGTGTCTTCTCTGGTCTCTTATAAGAAGGCACACAGGCCGGGAATTTAGCTCAGCAGCACAGTGCCTGCCTGGCAAGCTCAAGGTCCTGAGTTCAATTCCCGGTACCAATAAAATACAAAAGCAGGCCCATTACGTGAGTCAGAGTCCATCTGGGTAATGGAGACGATCTCATGCCAAAGTCCTTAATATCTGCAAAGAGTTTTTCCCCCCAAGTTCACAGTCAAGGGTCTGGGTATTAGGATGCGGGTGTATTTGGAAGAGAAAGAGCTACCATTCAACCTATGACAATGTCGTCAACCATCCACTGTCTCTGGGATTTCTTGCTTCCAATTCTTGCTTTGAGACAGAGTCTTACTATGTCCCTAAGTTGCCCAGGCTGGCTTGGACTTGCAATCCTCCTGCCTCAGCCTTCTAGAGTGCTGGGATAACAGGCACGTACTCCATGCCTGGGGCAGCACCTAATCCTTTGAGAGCTGTCTATGCCTGCAACTCTGGCCTCCTCACCACCCACATGGGGCTTAGTCCCTCAGAACCTGGTCTGCACCCTCGCCACTGGCCTGACAGTGTTCTCACCACCAACTTTCAGCTTTTGTCCAGCAGGCTCAGCTCTCCCCACACGCCCTCATCAGACCCAGCCACAGCAGCCTTCTTGCTAATTTGAAGCCTCACCTCCTACCTCAAGGATTGCTTTTGCCTCTTCCCAGAACACTCTCCCGCCTTGCATTAGTCAGGGAAACAGAACCAACCAGATGCATGTGTATGTGTGTGTGTATATATATATATAGAAATAGATTTAGTTAGGAACTTGGCTCATACAGTCCCAAAGGCTGATGAGCCCAAGGTCTTCAGGGCAGGCAGGTGGAGGGCCCGGGAATAGCAGCCCCTGCAACTGGAATCCAAAGACTGTCGGGGGTAGGGGGGATCGGGAAGAACAGATGTCACCGTTCAAGTTCCAAGACCAGAATCCTCTCTGCCTCAGGGGAAGTCACTGCTCTTTTCTGTCCAGACCTTCAGTCACTGGATGCACCTCACTTGTTTAACTCAGAGTTTACTAAGTTAAATGTTAATGTTCTCCAAAAACACTTCCACAGAAACATCTGGAATAATACTTGACCACATAACTGGGCACCACAGTCCAGCCAAGCTGATAAAATCAACCATAAATGCCTCGACTGTATTGCTTAAATACCTGACCTCTCATCTTCCTGGTCTCTGGCCAAATGTCATCATTCCGAAGGCCCGCTCACATCCTCCAAGCTAAAGTAGCTTGTCTGATTTGGTTTCCTGTTGCTGTTTGTTTGGTACAAGCTTCATCCTCTGAAACTGTCATATTTATTTATTGACTGATCTATTTCCTCTCTGTCATTCTCTCAGCCACCTTCAGCACCAGCTGCGTGGTGTCAGGGGTGTTCGTCCTGGTCACCGTCATTTCCCATAACGCTTAAAATGCGGCGTGACTTGTGCAGGCATCGTGTTAGCTGGTGCGGGTTTGGATCTCCCGGGAAGCCGGTACCGACAGGCAGCTGGAGAACAAGAGATGCACCAGGGCTGCCCCCGTGACAGATGAAGGGGACGGGGGTAAGGTGATCCCTGGTCCTCACACGGTGTTGAGAGACGGGAAAGGAAGAGGGCTGAGAGGCATCTCTGAGGTCTGAGTCCTGGGCTGCAGCCTGATTCTAAGGAAGCTTGGGCCACATCCACGGCCCACCATGCAGCTGCCAACCATGTGCCGTCGCCAGTCAGGAACAGCCCGGGAAAATGCACCGCCCCAATGCTGCCTGGGGACGCGAAGGGCAGACATTAGGCCTGTCTTGTCCCTGGTGTCCAGGCGCTCTGTCACTGCTGGGCGGTCACACATTTGCTTCTGTGCATCCTGCTCCCTCTCTCCTCAGTGGGGGACAGGGCTGACTGCTGTGTGCTCCCCTCCACCATTCCTGGGCCCCCCCTCGGCTCTGTGCCTGCCCGGCATTATCCTGGTTTCTCTCCTTTTCTCACCCGCCCATCTCCTCTGTCCTTTCTCCTTCGCCTCACCCCTGATATGAAGGTGTCCCCCAAGCGTCCTGTTTTCCACTACACTGTCTCTTATGGCTGTGCCGGGCTGGTGATGAGAGCCATCCACCGTGTTGCCCTCTGGGTAATATCGGGCATAGGGGTCATTTTGGGGTGCTCACCACATGCCAGACCTTGGCCTGAGCCTTGTTTATTACAAATATTAACTCATACTAATTGCACAAACTAATAGGTTTCATTGTGACATTTCAACCATGCAGATGCCAAGCTACAATCGTACCCACCTTCCCTACGTTTTCTTGCCCTCGCCTTCCCCTCTCCGGGTCCCCTGCCCAAATAGTCCTCCTACTTAGGAATGGAATCTTTCACTTACACAATGCCCGCCAGCCCCAGTGAGCCCCTAAGTGCTGCTAAGGTTCCATTTTAGAGATATGGAAACTGAGGCTTAGGGAGGCTGCTTCACTCAAAGTCACATGGTTTATAAATCGCCAGTAGTCACACTTAGGTCTATACAGTTCCTAAGTCCATGCGTGCATTAGACTAAAGCTCTGGCAACCTCTGTGAGAGGCCACATGTTGGACCCCTATGTCCCGGTGGTGCCTCAGCACACGGTAGGTGGCTGGTGGCTCCCGGCACACACGTGCTGGGGGCCCTGTCCCTGCGAAGGGGTTAACAGCTCTGGAGGAGGAGGCCTGGCTTGGAGCAGCCTCTTTTAAATAATGAGCCTCTTATTCTTGCTAATGATATTCTCCTCTCTAGCCGCAGCTTTTACTCACGGGAGTAATGAATTAATTAGTGAATGTGGGTGAGAGCCCTTTGAAGTTGTGAGGAGCCCAGAGTACAAACGCCAGGAAAGCGGACCAGATGGACTAAGTCAGATTCCCTGCGAAAGCTGCCAAGCTCCTCGGGGTGCAGCCGCCAGCCCTCTGAGAACAAGGGACACAGTCCAAGGTGAAGACGGGGCAGCCATGGGCACCGTGAATGTGCCCAGTGCCAGGGCCAGCTTCAGAGCCTCCTGGCCCTCCTGGAGCCTGGCAGGCAGCTCCCCACTCTGTTCCTCCCCGTGGACTAAGAGTGGCTACCTGGAAAGAATCCTCATTATCAGTGTCTGCCGTGGCTGTGGTGTTGGTCTCTCTTCTGCTCAGAATTGCTACACAACCAACACCCCAAACCCAGGGGCTGTGGACACCCAGTGTGTATTCTGACCACCTGCAGGTCAGTGCCCAGGGTGGGTTCAGCCTGGCAGGGCTCATTCCCACCCCCTGGGATGAGTCGCCAGGCTGGCAGGACCTTGTGATGAAGTCAGAATTGCAGAGAACAGTCCCCTTCATTCCAGTGCATATCACTGAACACTTAGCATATTTCCAGGTTTGAGATGATCAGTAAAAATTAATTATTACCGGAAAATTAGAGGACAAGGAGTTCTCGAACGTTTTACCACAGAATTCTCGAACGTTGCGCGAAAATGTAAAATATAGATAGTGCACATATAGTATATACATATAGGTAATTCTGTTAGACTATTTTGCACTGTTATAACAAGACACCCAAGACTGAAGAGCTTATAAAGAACTGAGACTTATTTTTTACAGTTCTGAGGCTGAAACATGCAAGGGCAGGAGTCCACCTCTCGTAGGGGCCTTGCTGCTATGGTGTCATCTTGTGGAAGGCAGGACAGAGAGCCTGGGAGAAGTTAGCTCGTCCTCTTAGCGGGAGCACACGCCCCCAGCATCACTCCATCCCCCCAACAGTGGTATTAATCGGTTCGTGGGGCTGCTACGGCACCCACCTCTCACCATCGTCTTCAGCACAGGACCTCTGGGGATGTTCAAACCACTGCGACGTGAAACACACATTATATCAGTGCAAATGACGGCCACCACCAATCCAGGAGCCACTGGCCACAAACGTGGCTTTTGAGTAGTTGTTAGTACAGAGTGAAATGGTAATTTGGGGTATACTGAGTCAATTTCACCTGCTTCTTTTCCCTTTACTAACGTGAACAGTTTTGTGAACATACACATTATGTTATACATGTCACATACAATTTTAATGTAGAAATGAACATGTTTGAATTGCTTGTAGAGTTCACTATACAATGTATTTAACACAGGACCGAAAACAGTTTTCAAAAATAAATCATTTTTAAATCAAGGCTATTATAAATAGGTGCTGCTATCTTCTTTAAAGATAAAGAAACCGGAGTTTAACAGAGAAATTAAAAAGCACGGAGATGCTGCAGGGCTGGGCTGTAACAGCAGAACTGGGAGCTTGGTCCAGCCGCGTCCCCAGAGTCCTCTCGGCTGCACCAGGCTTGCCGGCTTGAAAACATCAGCCACCCGATTCTCCTAAGTGACTCACAGAAAACCCTGAGCCCACACGCCCGCACTCGTCCTGCGGAGAGCAAGGAGACACGGGTCGGTCACCAGGCAGGCTCCTGAGCTGGGCTTGCGGAGAGAAAGCGCTCACGGGGCAGAGGCCTCAGGCGATGGGGCAGTACCCCAGGGGAAGCAGCCTGGTGCGTCCTGGTGACAGGCCCCAGGAGAGCCAGGACCCCGGGGCTCATCTCGGGTGGGAAGCATCGCACCTGCTCTGTGCCCCGGGCTTGTGGACAGCTCCCACGGCGCTATGCCCAGCGCTATGCCTCAGAGAGCAAGCGACCTGCCCGTGAGCACCGTGACCGCTGGGCCTGCTCCCCACGGAAGCCCAGGGTGACTCAGGGACACTTGGCCACAGCCTGAGGTCTGCTCCTTCTGGAAGCTGAGTGGAAGTGAGTAGCCGATACAGGACAGCCCCTTTCTGAGCTATGAAGAGAGCTGGACCTACTGCAGCCTGGTTGACAGGGCCAGGGAGGGGCCAGGGGAAAGAACAGTCAGGACCTACGAAGTGGCCAAAAGTTCACGCTCAGAGCACCTCAGGGCCGCCAGCCAGGGCATCCCCCAGAACTTCCAGCAGCCCTCAAGGTCTCTGTGAGCTCATAGAGGACTCAATAGCACCACCTTCTGGCAAAGGGAAAAACTGCAGAACTGAAAAGCAACATGGATGGAACACAGCCTTTCAAAGGAGAGAACCTCCAAAACCCATTTCTCGGACCCAGGAGGAGAGACTTAAAAAATGGATTGTTGAAGAGAGAACAGAGCTTACCTGTGAGGCCCCATTCTGCAATGGACCATAGAAAGCAAACATGTCTTCATTTATTAAACCATAAAAAAGGAGCCAGGCATGATAGAGCACCCCTGTAATCTCAGCACCGTGTATGTAGCCCAGGCTTTGCAGCAATCCTCAAAGCTGAAGCAGGAGGATCTCTGCAAAGCCTGGGCTACATGGTGAGTTCAAGACCAGCCTGAACTAAGTCAGCGGAGTCTAATGTCACCACCACTGTGCTGCCATGCAAGCCGCAGGCTGACACAGATGGCCACCGTCGTCTCTTCACACAGGATGCTCCCAAATTGCTCTCAGGTTTCAGAAAACACGTCCAGGGTGCTGGTGGCACAGATGGTCTCAGGCAGCAAGGTCACTGTGCCCGCTGGAGAACTGGGAGGTTCGGTCACCACCTCCCTTCCATCACCTCATCAAACTCCCTCCACACCAGGAGGGAAGGAGGTGGGGAGTGATCCGGAAAAGAAACGCTGGGGTCCCTGCACCCCACTTCTTGATTTTACCAGTGTCGAATGACGTTTCCAAAGGCCATATCTCATGATTGTTTTCAGAGACTTCGGGGAGCACACAGTCACCCCTTGGACCATGTCCACATCTTGTTTCTGCTCTACGACACCCCCTGGCGAACTTGACAAGCACTGGCTGCCCCGCCGCGGCCTGCTGGTCAGGGACATGGTGGAAATGCTGCCTCAGGGTCCCTAGGACTCAGACAGCCCTGCCCCGAGAGGACTGCGCTCTAAGTTGTCTCTGGTGCCCCCAAGAAAGTTGTCCAGCAAACAAGTGCCAGCTGCGCGAGTGATCTGCAGCCCAGAGGACAGCGTGCCGCTGCCCGCTGTTCCTTAGGATGGGTTAGTGCTGCTCTCCTTGGCTCCTTTATCCCAGTTTTCTGCCTCTGAAAGTCAGTCACTCCTGACTCATCGCTTGTCACTCTGTGCAGCCCACGCACGGCTTCACCCGAGCGCTGATGACGCCCAGCCCAGTTTGCACCTGCTGCCCTAGCGGGCAGGATTTAATGATATCACAAGTTTCCTGCACCAATTAGAACTGCAGTCATTCTGCTCATTCCACCGAACCGAACCTCCCAGTTTAAACAAACGGGCTTCCTCTTGCTCCTGTTTTGGACAATCGGGAGGGCAGACATTGCCTGCTGCCCCTGTCCATCTCGGGAGAAAAGCACTGCACTGGGCAGAGCCCCCAGGAGGTTCAGAAGCCAACGGTGCAGCCGCCGTCACTTCTGGGCGCACAGGGCATTATCAGTGCCACTCACTGGGGAGCAGGTGCCCCCCTGCCGACCGTGCTCCTCCTTCCACTTCCATCTGACACCCCTGGGCCCCACATCTCTGCACTTCGCCCTCTCTGAAGGACTGAGTTTAAAGGTGTCAGACCTTTCTGTGTCTCTCAATGTATCAGGAAGGTGGACGTGGACCCCTGGACTCTACCAGCAGAGCTTTATCTTGGTCACACATCGAGTAATCTACAAGTAAGTGGCAGCCGACATCTGTTCAGTAGCTCAGTAGTTCAGGTCAACGTCCAGCCGATCCCCAGGCTCTCTGAGGAGGTCTTGTAACTCAGCTCTCCTCCACGCCCAGGTATGAACTGATTGGGAAATAAAACAAAAGCATCAACTTGTGGAGAACCAGTGCATCACATTTCTCCTGATAAAAACTGACGCTGGAGAATCGTACACTGGAGTAAGTCGGATCCCTAACCCTGAAGTCCATCATTTGCCAGAGCTATCTAGTCAATTTCAGGGACCGGCTGCAGGCCCCGGACCCCCCCATCTCTGCAGAAACCGGACAGGGCATATGCCGGAGCGTTGCTCAGAGATGCTCTGACTGAGGAAAGCAATATCTTCTTCCACTTGTGGGAAGAGGCATTTTCTCCTCACCATGTCGTGACTTTACCACTCACCACGTTACTCTGCAGCTGTGTTTCTGGCCTGTCTCCCTCACCCTGTGCACTGTTTATCCCGCTAGGTGTCATTTCTACATTGCACTCAGATGATCTGGACAGCCCCTCGGCTCATTGTGACACGCAGGCGCGTACGCACACACCCATCTTCTAGTTACTCAGATGAAAAAGTACCTGGCATCTTGGCGTGGCAGACCCACCCCAGCCTGATCCAAGCTGCCTCACCTCCAGCCACTCCGGCCTGCCCTTCCTACACCCCAGTCACACGAGACTCCCTGCCTTCCCTGGACGAACCACACCTTGCCTTGCTGGCCTCTTCCTCTTTATTATGCTGCCTGCTTCCCTTTCAGTTCTTCTTTCCATATTCGAACGGGTCCCTCCTATAAGTCGAGGTAAACTTTCCCTTCTCTGTGGAGCCTTCTGCTAACACTGGCCCCAAGGCAGACAGTATACATTTGAATCTCCAGCGACTTTTTGAAATGCAATAGGAGCTCAGTAAAAGCTTGGAGAATGAAAGCATAATATGAATAAATACTATGAATAAATATGTGAATGAAGGAATTAATGAATAATTTTACAAAGCCAAGTAGATTGCATATTTCTCACAGGAAGTGGCCACTCTATACTTTAGGGGTATTCACATGGATCTCACATGATTATCTGGAGAATAACGAGAGTTCAGTAAAGGCTTACAGAATCAAGGCATTATGTGAGTGAACATGTAAATGAATGGATGGATGAATGGATGGATGGATGATGGGCAGATGGGTAGATGATAAGTGGATGGAAAAATAGATTCATCTACCTAACAATATTATAAATTTCTTACAGACAGAAGCCATATTTTTATACCTTTCTGTATCTCATGATCAGCAAATGTAATGCTGAGGGTGACAACCATGGTAATGACCACCAAGAGATCCGCGGCCCTTGCTCCTTCTCTGGCAGATGTACCATGCATGTGACAATGCTCTCCAGTCTGAGCTGATCAGAGAAATAAGTGCTAACATGACCAGAGCAGCATTTTGTAAACATGAAGCACGCTACAGATGAATTTTAGCCCCTGGGACAGTCCCTGGCTTTGAAAGGAAGTGGCCGTCTGACCACTTTAGCAGACTTGTATTCTGGAATGCACCTGGGGCCAGGCCTTGTCAACTGCTGAAAGGCTTCAGAGCAAGAAAATATCTGCCAGGGCAGAAATAGGGGCAACTTCAGAGTTGCTGCAGTGCAGCCCTCGCCCTGAACACGGTGCCTAGTTGCATCTTCTCCTCCTCGTTCACTCACCATAGGCCGTGAGCACACAGTTCCTGCAAGAAAGCAAGGCCTGGGTGCTGGTCTCCCACGGGTCCTCACCTAACAACAGGAGGTCTGTGCTGGGTCCTCTGTCAGAGACAGTCCCAGAGCTCCTGCACAACTACCTGTGCTAGGGACCCTAAAACTTGTAGTCACAAGTCCCCAAGGAACAAGGAGAGTATTTTCTGTGTCTTTCAGATTAATGCATCAGACACACTGCCATTCCAGACACTGCGCCTGCCCCTCCAGAGCGCAGCATGACTCTCTTCCCATGGCCTCTCCGAATTTACGGAGCACATTGTTCATAATCACATGCCCACTCCTTGGGGGTCCCTTCCCGGGTTGATTTTTGTCCATAGCATTTCACCTTCTCATGTACTATGTAACCTGCTCACTTTATTTATTTCCTGTCTCTCAGAGCTCTCAGAGAAAACTCTGAGGTGGGAGATGTTTTCTCCTGTTCCGTTCACTGTTCCAAATAGTGCCTGACATATAACAGGGGCCAAAAGTTTCTGTTGAATGAATAACTGAAGGTACACATTTGTCACATATCTGCTGTGTCTAGCTCTGGGTTGCAGAAATGAAGATACCTTTGTATTAGTTAGGGTTCCCAGAGGAACAGAATCAGTATAAAATATATATGAAATTATGCGAAGGGCTTCATCAGGCAGGTTTTCAGGGTCATAGGTAGGGGAGCCACAGATCAGAAGCCGAAGACGCCGAAGCCGCTCTGCGGTGCGGGAACTGGAGGATGCCGGAGCCGTGGAGCCTGAAGGCCTGGAAGGTCACTGTGCAGCGGCTGGCAGGAGTCTGCGGCGGAGGGCGAGGCACTGCCCTGGGAGAGACCAACACCCAGAGTCAACGGCTAAGTCCCGCACTCTTCCAGACAAGGAAGACTTCCGCCTACTTTCTCTTGTTACCCCACCCAGGAATAGCAAGGTTAGGAGCCCAGGGGTGCCGTCCGGAGAGCCAACCCGCCTGAGAGGAAACAGAGTCAGAAGCTTCCCACAGCCCGCCCCGCTCGGGCTTGGCAGGGAAACGGCATTTCCCAGGAGGGGGGTTCTGTTCCAAGATAAATGCTTATTCTACAAAACGCCAAAGGAATTCTTGTGGTTTGCTGACAGTATTCTTTTATGAGTAGAAATGTGTGGCTCCGTGTGTATTTGAGTAGATGAGTAAATAAATTATTTAAACAACACGAGCAGTGTAAGGCATCTATCTTCTAGCTGTTACTCTGCACTGCGCTTCCGTGGGGCACAACCGACATCTCCTTTCTGACCAAAGAGCAGCGCCACACAGCCTTCTGGGACTGGAGAAACTCGCTACCCACTGAGGGTCCCTAACTACATGCATGAAATCAGCTGACAGGAGGGAAAGTAGCAGAAGAAAAGACACGTCACAGACCTCTGGGAACCTTGAGGAAAAAGTGAAGGCCCTGAGTAGTGAGACTGGAGACATATCCGTGGTGGAAGAGGCGGGGAAACGCAGGGGACAGAGGATGGGAGAGAGCTGACATCCCATCCGCTGCGGTGTGACTTCCAGCTCCTCTCCTGTGCCAGAGTCTTCCTGGCTTTTGAAACTTCCAGGAGCAGACTGATGACAGCTGAGTTCGTGGCTCCAAACTCAGGCAGACCAGGGGACTTCAGAGAAAGGCTGACCCCACGTCTGCTGTTTTCCAAGTGCCTAATACATATTCCAAAGTAGCATATCGTGGGTGGCATATCCTGAACTTCTTCAACCCCACAAGGAAAGCTGACCATTTTTCTTGGAGGAAAAGATTCTCAGCAGAAGACTCAGTTAAAATGTACATTTTCAGAGGAAGCTGGTATCTTGAGTCACCAGGACAGATTGTTTTATGAAAACAGTCATTGACACCTGGAAATGAATAAAATGCGGAGGAATGAGATGAGACAGGGAAATTTTGATGGTGGCAGCAAAGGTGAGAGGGGAGGCCAGTAAAATAGGGCTCCTGCACCAGGTCCAGCTCACATCTGCTTTGAAGTGACCCACAAGCTAAGAATGGGTTTGTATTCTTAAATCCCAAGGGGAAAAGTAAAATGAACAATGCTACTTTGTGACAGGTGAGAATTGTTAACATTCCAATGTCCATTTCCGTCTGTAGGGTTGCGTCCAACCACAGTGCGCTCTGTAGGTGTCCTCCTGTGCAAGGCAGAGCTACGTACGCAGCTGCAGTGACCGCACAGCCTGCGTGGCCACCTGGCCCTGTGTGGGAAAAGTCTGCAGGATTAAGTTGTGGCACTCAAGCCCTTCGCATATTAGATTCACCTCGCTGGGTTTTACAGTTTGTGCCTGCCTGAGCTCAACCCCCAGAGACCTAAAAGTTCCCCGAAGTCAATACCGTTCACGGCCAGCATGGTAGAGCCGTCAGCACATTGGGAGAACCCACACGGACACCCCAGGCCATGCCTGGCACCGACAGCCCAGCACCACCTTCTTTTTCTTTTTTGACCCTTTGTAATTATGACAGGCACCTGGACCCCCTTCTTCGCTCATCGGTAAAAAATGCCACCAGGTATGACAGGGCTGGGAATTTGCCTGACCACATCCGAACTACATAACTCTGGGTGAGTCGCAGGAGCAGATCTGAAGACTAAAGAGAAAAATGAGATGCTGCGTGTGCAGAGCCGTGGCAGTGACTCAGGTGGTGACCACGCACTCTATGCCGTCCCCTGGGTGCTGTGACCGGACTGTTGACGTCTAGATGCTGTAAGCCGGTTTGGCCGTGTTCAACGCCCGGGTTCCTTCTAGTAACCGAGAGTGGATCAGAACTGCCCAAAGGTGAAAGGAGAAGGCAGGTCAGGCTGCTCTCCTCCACGCTGCCATCAAACTGTGTGAAAACACGGCTCAGTCCAGAGCCTGCTTGTGATAACTGATTGTTTCTTTCTTATCTTTGCCTCGAGTTTCTGTAAGACAATGATTAATGTTTTGAAGACTAATATATACATTTTTAAATCAAGATCTAGGATATGCTGACCTTCTTTGGGAGGAGGTCGATGTATCAAATTTCATGTTATCACATCTCGTGCTGTGAAATTAAGGGACAAAATCCTAGTTGGTAGCTTCACACTAATCATGCTAAGAGGAGTTCTTTAACAAGCTTGACTGCACAGCTACCCTGAGAGACTGTTATAAACACAGATGTTTTCTAAATCGTGAACAACACAGGTCACCCTACTGACCCACTGAGACCCACACTAGCAAGATGAGACCTAGAGACCTGTAGAAGGAGGAAGTCTCGAGTGTCAGCGAGACAAGATGTGGGAAGAGCAGAGATGGTACTGCTAACCCGAGCCCGGCCTCAGGAGAGGGCCAAGGGAGGGATCACGCACTTCTGTAGTCATCGTTTAGGTTTTTGCAATTCTTATGTTTTTATGACATGTTTGTGGTGCCTAACAAGCGTATTCCTGGTGGGGAGTTGGTACACGCACCTAACATATCTGCATTCTTCTTCATTTCCTTTGGCCCCCGCCTCCTCTGCCCTCCTTCTTGTGGTCCACTTTCCTCTTGCAAAAGCCCTCGCTCCCTATTTTCTATTATCTGTCTTTTACTTTGCCTTTATTTATAGTTTTGGTTTCTTTTTTTTTTTGTAGTTGTTTATTTCAACATGTGTTATATAGTTGGTTCGTGTAAACTGTTTATAAGCTCTACACATGCGTGAGTCTCTACATGTATATCTATCATTTCTGTATTAGCAGGAAAAACAAAACAAAGCAAGATAAAACAATTCCTAGAAAAGCATGAGGCAGAAAAGTCACATAAAACCGCAATACAAGGTGATCTACAAT
>PVJX010009411.1:0-60947 GCA_004027295.1 Dolichotis patagonum | reverse complement strand
TTTCCCCCACAGACTCTCCAGCACTTGTTGTTGGTAGTTTTTTGTATCCTGGCCATTCATTCTGGGGTGAGATGGAATCTCAGTGTGGTTTTAATTTGTATTTCTCTAATGACTAATGATGATGAACATTTTTTCATGTATTTTTTTGCCATTTGTATTTCTTCATCTGAGAACTGTGTATTCATTTCAGATGCCCATTTTTGGATTGGGTCTTTGAATTTCGAGGGTCTGATTTTTTGTAATTCTTTATAAGTTCTAGACAGAAGTCCTTTGTCTGAGGGACAATCCATTAAGACTTTTTCCCAATTTGTGGGTTTTCTTTTCACTCTGCTTGAAATCTCTTTCGACGTGCAGAAACTCTTTAATAAGGTGTGGTCACAGTTATTGATACTGGGAAGTATTTCCCGTGCAGTTTGATTCTTGTTCATGAATTCTCTACCTACCACTATATCTTCGAGGTTTTTACCTACTTTGTTTTCAAACAGATTTAGTGTTTCTGTTTTAAGATTTAGATCCATTTAGATTTTAGTTTAGTACATGGTGATAGGCATGGGTCTAGTTTTAGTCTTCTGCATATGGACAGCCAGTTTTTCCAGCACCATTTGTTGAAGAGACTGTCATTCTTCCAGGGAACATGTTTGGCCCCTTTATCAAAGATAAGGTGGTTGAGTGGTTTGTGGTTGTGGTTGTATCTTCCAATCGATTCCATTGATCTTCAAGTCTATTTTTATTCCAGTACCATGTTGATTTTATTACTGTTGCTTTGTAGTATAATTTCAAATCAGGGATTGTGATGCCTCCTGCCTTGCCTGTGCTGCTTAGAATTGCCTTTGCTATTCTAGGTCTCTTCTGGTTCCAGATGTATTTTAGGAGTGATTTCTCTAGATCTATCAGGTATGTTAGTGGTATTTTGATTGGGATTGGATTGAATCTGTATAGTAATTTTGGGAGAATGGCCATTTTCACAATGTTTGTTCTTCCTATCCATGAACAGGGGATGTCTTTCCATTTTCTGAGGTCCTCTTCGATTTCCTTTTTCAGGGTATCATAATTTTCCTTGTTTAGCTGTTTTACATCTTTTGTGAGATTAATTCCTAAGTATTTCATTTTTTTTTGGATGCTAGTGTGAAGTGTGTGGCTTCTCTTACTTCTCTCTCAGTATTTTTGTTGTTAGTGCATAGGAATGCTATTGATTTTTGAGTATTGATTTTGTATCCAGCTACATTGCTGAAGTTTTTACTGTTATGAGAAATATTCTGTTGAATTTTCAAATACAAATTATTATAGAAATGTTAATATTTTAAGAATAAACCAAACATAATTGTTTTCCTTTAGTTTTGCCAATACTCTTAGTTCAATTTTATATGTAAGAGATATGTATTCTACAGTGATAATGAAAAACTCAAATAGTTCATCTTTGAAGTAGATCCAATATTTAAGAATCCCTATTTTCTGTTATCATTTATTACACACTTCTATTTAAACTATGAACTCTTTATTTGAAACATAGTGAGCACTAATAATCCAATGGCTTTACAACCATTTGGCCTTCTTCATGTAGCTTTAACATAAGTCCTTCAATATTTAAATAAAAACATTCCCATAATCTTATTTAAAGTTACTAAAATCTCCATTTACAATGAACTAAAATTAAAACTCTAATAGATATAGTGAAAAATTGCTCTGAATTAAGGCCCCTTAACCTTTGTAAAATATAAAAACCAATATACTTGAATTTAATGTAATGGTTTGCCACAGCTATCAATTTTTTAAATATTTTAGTATAGATTAGTTGATAACCATTTATTTGAAATGATGTTTCCATACAAAATATCATTTCAATGTCCAAAATGTTCAATGTACAAAATAAACAAGTAAATAATCAAAAAAAATCTTATTGAAACAATCACTTTTAAAAATGAGTATTTGTGGTTTTCTAGAAATTACTTTCATGGTTATCATATCTTATGCTTCAGAGAAATGAGTTCAGAAACAAATTTTCTGAGAATCCAAACAATAACCATGAATTTTACAATTCTTAACAAAGTAGTTTTCTCTTTCAGATATAGTTGACCCTCTGTATCCAGGGGTTCATATTCATGGATTCAAACAACTAGATTGCAAATATTTGTAAAAATACGTATTTAACTGTAACAAACATGAACAAACATTTTTCTTGTCATTTGTTTCCTAAACAATATAATATTATGGCTATTTACAAAGAATTTACAATGCATTATAAGTATCCCAGAGATGATTTAAAATGTATGAGAAGTTTTGCAGCCATTATAGGTAAATACCATGCTTTTTGTAAAGAACTTTAATGTCTATGGATTTTAATATGGGGTGTTCCTCAAAGTAACCCTCTGTGAACAAAAAAGGACAAATAGTATATTGTTAATTTATTTCTTAGATAATTAAGGGTATAATGATGTTTAACATTCTGATTCACAACATTGTAGCAGTCACTTTAGAATATTTTCTGGGCAGTGAAACCACTCTCAATGGTATTTCAATGGCACAGTCCTGTTATTGTACATCCATTTAAAATCATAATGTGTAACACCAAGAGGGAACCCCATGTAAACTGTGGGCCCTGGCTGTAACTGTGTGTCAATATAAGATATTCATTTGTAATAAATACAAGTGGTATATGTTGGTAATGGGGAGATTACTCAAGTGTGGCAGCAGGAAATACGTATGCAATCTCTGTACTTTCTGATTGCTGTTGCTGTGAATCTAAAACTGCTGTAAAAAATAAAATCTATTTTACAAAATTCCAAGAAGTTTAACTTTTAAACATGTTGTTACCTAGGACAAATTTGGTATCATACATTAAGAATAAAATGGTTCTTGTCCTCCTGCTACTGTCCACTCTGGCTCACTGGCACTCCCAAGCTCACCACTTTCTGCTGGTTCTTTTGATGGTTGCCCTTCTCCAGAAGTATATGTTCCCACAGAGTTTGAGAACAACAGGGAAGATATTGAAGCAGATAGAAAGCAGGTAGGGTTGGCTTCGTGAAACACAGCTGGAGAAGATTGTAGCCTAAGGCCTCTCTCCTTCCCAGACATTGATGTCATATTGATGTTTCTCCACTAATGGCTCTGATAGTTTAGAAAACATTCCAGATAAAAGGACCCCAGAAGTGAAGCATGTCTGTCCCAACATACCCATTATCCTGGTTGAGAACAAGATTTTTCAATGAGTGCACAAGTTGGAAAGTAACCCAGGTGAAGCAGGAGCCAATAAACCTGAGCAAGGCAGAGATGTCACAAACATTGAAATTTTGGGGTTCAACAAATACCAAAGATGGAGTTAGGCAGGTTTTGAAATATTAAGGAGCGCTGCTCTGTAAGCCAAGAATGGTAACAAAAAATCTAGGTGCCTTGTCTTGTGAAACTTTTCTGAGAGCACAATCCTCACGCAGTTATAGACAACTAAGTCAGGTAGAACTATTGTAGGTAGCCATACAGAATTAGATCATCAAAGAATCTAGTTCAAAAGATGAAAACACATTACAACTGTGGGTACAGTCACATTCACTGAATGCCTAAAGACGAAGCTAGAATGACTACATCTACATACTTCCCCCAAAGGGTAAACGATCATGATTGATATCTTAAACAGGTATCAGTTACCTGGGAGGGGGACCCTCACCTCAGACCCATCCTTTCCAGGAAAGGTCATTCTTCTCTGCATGTACACTTAATATGTGACTTATTTCTTTGTTAGATCAATATTAACTAAGTAACTATATTTATCATTTTTGTCCTACCTGATACCCATCTCATGATTTTGTACAAACCTTCTGATTTTCCTCTACTCTTCTTCTGTCTCTCTTAGGCAGAAGTTATCTTTCTTCAATAACATTTCCTGCTCTTAACCTCAAAAAAGTATTCTCAGAACTATTAACTACAATTAATTCCATGATAAGTGTTGAAAACTACATCTTGTACTCATTAAGACTATGTATACATTTGGTTTGTTAGTTCTTTCAGAAGATGTTAAGATCAGACTTTCCTGGACTCAGCTCTGAGCAGGAATAGCGAGTGGCAGTTTTGAGCAGATGTTTTGAAGACAGGTACACTCATTTCATGTTTTCTTTTCTTTTTTCCAGAATGATTGTCAATATTCTAAAACTTCAGTGGTCTGTCAGTCTATCAGCTTAAATTATGAATATGTCTTGGGACAAATGCCTTGGCATTCTAAGGACTTAGAGCATGAGTCCTAACATTTGATTTTGAAGCCACTGAAGTTTACATTAGAATACGTAACAACTGTATTGATATGCTAGGTTTTTCTTAAACATTAATTGTTGTCTAAAACACATAATTTAAATTAGGATATAGTACAAATGTGGAACATACCAATATAAGAACATTTTTATGGTCAATTTTAAAAAAACTTATTATTAGTAACTTAAAACTTAAAAAGGCTAGCAAAACTTATGGCACATATAGTATTTGACAATTCGCATTATACTGATCTGCTTACTTATGTTATATTTTGCTTGTCATTAAGAAAGTAAACCTTTAATAATGAAATTTAATTTTAGTCTATTTTCAAACTCAGCAACTTGGAACCTGTATGTATTTAATATTTTAAGCACAATTGGAAATATTAAACATTCAATGTGTATCATAAGCCTTCAGGACCATATCTGAAGCAAGTTTTGTAAAGCTTACGGTTAATCATTTTAGCTGATACTCTTTCCTGTTCTTCATGTTCATTGACCTGAAAGTATGATGCATAATTATAGTTAGGGCAACATTAAAATATTTTACATTTTATTGCTATGTAATATCAAGTTTGGTAATGACCATTTAATATTGTTATAATTGTTTTTATGTCTAAACCTACAAGGTCAAATATGAAAATTAGTTTAGTTAATATTTTAAAATTCATATTAATTTACCTAAATGTAACTTTTTTGAATTGATTTATAGAAAATTGTTTGAAAGTAAGTTTCAAGGAAATAAGTAATTTAGGAGATATACTATATTAATTAATTAACCAAATACTTAGTGAATTTTACTATGTATCAGATAGTTAGTAATCATAGAAAATAGAAAAACTAATTTTGTCAATTAATATGGTTTAAGATTTTAGACCTTATATCATCCTTTTTTTACTTTCATCCCCTTTAGTGTTTCTATTTTAACATGTGCTTTGTACTTTCCTGGTGAATGTTTTCAAACACATTTTAATTGGGTAGATGATTGAGTGAGTGAACTTATTAAAAGAATGAACAAAGGAATGAGACATGTCCTTTGCCCAGTAGGAATGCGTAATCTAATTTGAGGCAGACTTCAAGCAAAAAATCACAGCGCAATAAAACTAGCAAAACGGATGCAATTACAATGTTTCCAGGCAAAAGGAGATTGAAAGTGACTCTGCTGGGAGGGTCAGGGCAGGACACAATGATTTCAATAGTGTCTAACTTCTCCCACTCTGCGATTATTACTATTGTTAATCAAAATTTGCCTTTAAATTCCAAAACTCACTTTATAAGGCAGTCTTGTTTTGAACTGACTATAATCTTTCATGAGTAGTATACTTTAAAACCAATTCTTTTTAAAAAATGACCATATTATAAAGTAGAAATAATTGGTTGTGAATGGCATGGTACTTGCCATTTCACTGAATGAGATAAGCTACTATTAAGAGAAGTCTTTGAAAATATTAAGGTAAAGTAAATGTTCCTTTCTTAGCAGAAAATAGTAAGACTTAATCAATAGGGAATCTCTTCTGTTTTGTGGATCTGAACATTGAACCCAAGGACTTAGCCATGCTAAGCTTGCACTCTGTCATGTGATATGACCCTTAATATTTGAGCTTTTTAAAACATCAAAGAAAATTGACTGAAAGGTTGGGTTACACATATAAGGCCTGTAATATGTTTCACAAAATTGGGATAAAAGGAAACCACTGGTTAGAAATTAAAATCCATATTTTTGATAAGATATTAATTGTGCATCACATATAAACATTATATGGAGTTATGTTAGGAGCTTACATTCAAACAAATGCAAAAATCTATGAAAATGGACCTGATTTCTTTCATTAGATCTTATTTTCTACATGGGTGTACTTGTTCAGTGGAATAAATTGTCTTATGTACTTTGTTCTTCCATGTACCACATTTCCTTATGACAAAAATACAATCTTAGTTGAAAATTCTACTGTAGTAATTTTTTAGTGTCCTCTATAAACTTAGCATCAAAAATCTCTAGAGATCTTTAAAAAATAAATTCCCAAGTGCATAAAAGGCTTTCTGAAAGCAAACAATTCCAGAAATAGAGTTCTAAAATCTATATTTCAAATATGTCTTTGAGATTTTAATATACTAATGTGCAATTTTCCTGTATTTGTGAATATGTTTACTGATAAATGTATTATATATTTAAATCCATTCTTACTTTATATTTTCAGATAAGAAGTCATATTCTCATTTTCTCTTAGTATTTTCACTTATAGAGCTTACACATTCATCTGTGAAATTTAGAAATACCTATTACTACATTAATATAACAATATGAGTTTAAGAATACAGACTGAAACTGATAGTGATACTTTTTCCCTATCAGTGCTGTGAAATTGGAAAAATGATGAATAATTTTTTTAGCTCTTTCATTTATAAATATTTATGAAAACAGGGCCCATATTGATATGATCACTTGAGATAATGAAAATAAAAATTATAGGACAATATAAGAAAAAGATTTAGATGATATCTTTGATGTTAGTATTTTTAGCCTCATTTATATTCTTAGTCACTATGTTAATATAAGTCTAACCTTGATTTTCAAATGATAGAGTATGTTTTTCTGTTTGTCACTTATAATTACTTTCTATATTAGTAGAATTTCCTATAAAATAAACCAAGTAAAAGAGAAACCCTTCTACTGCAATAATAATCTTTAGACATAATTTTTCTATGGATTCTCTGATTTGTTTTCTGCATAAGATTTTTGGCATGAACTACTTTATAAATTGTTCAAACAGATTCAACATAATAATATGAAGCTTCAAATTGATACATGCCCAGCATCATTCTTCTTTCATTGTTTTTCTCTAATTTCTTGCCTATCCATTTCCAAGGGTCCATTAGTACACTACTGACACCTCATCTTACCTGCAGGATGTGATTGTTATCTCTAAGCCATTCAGTATAACATATGAAGCCTAATTATATGCTTGAGAGCAGAGATTTTAAACACTGCATAATTCTTTAAATAAAATCTTTCAAACAATCTCCCCACCAAGTAACATACACAGGATATAATCAAATGGTCACACTGGGGTATATATGGAAGAAATTGCTTCAGTATGCACTATAGCCTAAATTGTGCATTGTATTATCTAAAATTCTCTGAATGACAACAACCTACATACAAATATAAATATAATTTAAAAAGTAAATGGCCTTTGTATATTTTATGTTAAGAATAAGTATTTCATAAGCAAACTTGATACTAACTTTATATTTTTGATTAAACAATAATTGAAAAAGATTTATTCAACAAATCTGTATTGACCAGTGTATAAGCATTAAAGGATTTTAAAAATATTTTTAGCAATTTAAAAATATTTTTCTTCCTATCAAATTTTTAAAATTATTTTTCTCTCACTTTTTTCATTTCCCTTCCTTCCTCCTTTCCAGTTCCTCTTTCCCTTTGAAAAATTACATCCTGTTTCACAAAATTTATTACACATTTTGGTTCTTATTTACATATTCAAATTCTCACACTAGAGATACAATGTGATATTATCACATATGTGTGTCTGATTTAATTCAACTGGTATGGTCTCAAAGTCCATCCATTTAGCCATAAATTTTCAGGTTTATGTTTCTTTATGGCACAGCAGTATTCCATTGTGAAAAAAAAAAGTGTGCATTCATCAGTTCACGGGCACTTTGGTTTTTTCCATCATTTAGCTATTATAAACTGTGCTGCTGTAAACATGGGTGTGCATATGTTGCTGTGGTATGATGCTTTTAATTTGTTTGGCAAGAAACCAAGAAGGACAATAGCTGGATGAAATAAAAAGTCTAGTACTGGCTTTTTGAGGAATCCCCACACTGATTTCCACAGAGGTTAAACCAGTCTATACTCTCACCCAACATGGAAAAACGTGCCTTTTTCCACGCAGCGCTGCCAGCATTTGACATTAGCTAATTTCTTCATGAGAGACATTTTTTCTAAAGTGAGATTACATCTTAGTGTTGTCTTAACTTGCATCTCTTGAATGATCAGTGATGCTGAATATTTTTTTGATGTATATTTTTTTCCATTTTTACTTTTTTTCTGAGACACCCATTTTTGGATTAGTTCTTTAAATTTGGGGCATCTGATTGTTTTTCCAGTTCTTTATATGTGCTGGCTATCAGTCCTTTGTCTGAAGGACAATTGGCTAAGATTATTTTCCCACTTTGTGGGTTGCCTTTTCACGCAGTTGGTGATTTCTTTTGCTATGGAAATGTTTTTAGTAAGATGAGACACCACTTGTTGATTCTTCCTAGTATTTCCCTTGAAGTCAATGTTTTGTTCAACTATGTCTTCCAGATTTCTGCTTATTTTCTCTTCCAGAAAAAGTATTTCTACCTTAATATTTACATCTTTATTCCATTTTCAGTTTTGATTACTGCATGGTGACAGTTATGGGTAAAAAATTAGTTTTTAGCATGAGAAAAGCCAGTTTTTCCAGAGCCACTTATTAAAGAGGCTTTCTTTCTTCCAAAAAGTGTTATTGTCCCATATGTCTAAAATAAGACAACTGGGTATGTTCAAAGTTGTTTATGCCTCTTCTAATCTGTTCCATTGATCTTTATGTTTGTCTTTTTTTTGCCAGAACCATATTGTTTTTATCATGATAGCTCTGTAGTATAATTTTAAGTGAGTGAATGTGATGCTTCCTTCTTTGACCTCCTTGCCCAGAATTGGTTTTGCTATTTTAGGTCTGTTCTGGTTCCAAATGAATTTTAGTATTGTTTTCTCTAGTTCTATGAGGTATGCTAATGTCATTTTGTTGGAATTGCATAAAATATGGAAAACAGTTCTAGGAATATGGCCATCTTTACTACGCTAGTTCTTTCAATCGATAAGTGATATCTTTCCATTTTCTGATATCCTCTTGTATTTCCGTTTTCATAGTACTGTAGTTTTCAGTGTAAACACCCTTTACTTGATGGTTAGATTGATTCCTAAGTATGCAGTTTTCTTTGATACTATTGTGAAAGGTGTAATTTTACTAATTTCTTTCTTAGTGAGTTTGTTGTTTTTATACAGGAATGCTATTGATTTTTGAGGGCTGACTTTGTGTCTAGCTACATTACTGAATTTTGTTATTAAATTTACATGTCTTTCAATTGAGATTTTGGAGTTTCAATGTAGAGTATCATGTTATCCACAAATAATTTCCATTTAACTTCTTATTTTCCTGGCTTGTTCATTTTACTTCTTTCTCATATCTAATTGCTCTAATTGGTGTTTCCATGCAATGTTTAATAACAGCGATGGTAGTAGGTATTCTTTTCTTGTTCCTGATTTTAAAGAGAAAGGCTTTAGCTTTTTGACCATTCATTTACTGTGATACTGGCTGTTGGTTTGTTACTGATGATTTTTATCCCATTGAGATAAGGACCATCTATTCCATTCTTTGTAGGTTCTTTTTATCTTCAATGGGAGTTGCACTTTGTAAATGCTTCTTCTGCATCATTAAGAGGATCATATGATTTTCGTCTGTTCATGTTAAAATGGTTTATTAAAATTGTTGATTCATGTATGTTTGATTCATACCTGCATACTTGGGATGAATCTTACATAGTCATGGTATACAATTTTCTCAATGATTTGGTGCCTTCTGTTTGCCATTATCTTTTTGAGAATGTTTGCACCTAGGAAGTACATTAGGAAGATTTTTATGTAGTTCTCTTTTTTTGATTGAGTCTTTCTCTGGTTTTGATATCAGGGTAATAGTTGAATCCAGGAATGACTTTGAAAGTATTGTTTCATTTTGAAATTCATTAAAGTTTCTGAAAAATAAAGGTAATAAATGTTCTCAATATTTCTTGTAGAATTCAGTAGTGAGTCCACTTGTACCCAACCCAATATTTTCTTTGTTAGTAAATTTTTAATCACATCTTCAATCTCATTGACTGATTTTGGGTTATTTAGAATTTTTATGTCTTCATGATTCACTTTTATAAATCACATGCTTCTAGTGGTCTATTTTTCTTGTACTTTCTGTCAGACAAAAGGTTCTCAAGGCAGGTATTGATCATCTTCTGGATTTCCACATGATCCATTGTGATTTCATCCTTTTCATTCCTAATTGCAAAAATTTGCATCTTTTGTTTCCTTTTATGATAAGGTTGGCTAAAGTTTTGCCAATTGTATTTAATTTTTCAAAAAACAAACTCTTTAATTAATTTTTTATTGCATGGACTTTTTGGTTTCAATTGCATAAATTTCCACACTGATATTTGTAATTTCTCCTTTGTATGAGATTTGAGCTTGATTTGTTCTCCTTTTTCTAGAACTTTGGGGCTCAACATTAGTTTAAATTATTTGTTCTCATTCTGCTTTCCTGATGTGAATTTATTGCTATTAATTTTCCTTTTAGGATAGCTTTCATTGCATCCCATAAATTACAGTATGTTGCACTGGTTTTCACATTGAATTGTAGGCAACATTTAAATTCTTCTTTAATTTCATCTGTGACTCATTTGTTTTTCAGTACAGTGTTAATCTCCATGTACTGATGGAGATTTGTAGTTTCTTTTATCATTGATTTCCAATTTCATTGTACTATATAGTCTAATAATATGCTTGAAATAATTTCAATTCTTTTGCATTTACTTAAGTATGCTCTGTGGGATATTATGTGGTCTGTTTTGGAGAATTTCCCTTGTGCTGCTGAGAAGAATGTGTATTCTGATGTTGTGGGGTAGAACATCCTGTAAATATCCATTACATCCATTTGTTCATAGATTTGGTTCTGTTTTTGATGTTTCTTTGTTGATATTTTTCTATAATTGGTCTATTTGTCATAATGGGGCATTAATATCCCCCATTACATTTGTGTTAGTGGTTATTTGATTTTTCAAGTCTGTTAACATCTGTTATATAAAGTGGATATCCCTGTTGTTGGCGCATAAATATTTATGATTATTATCTCTTCTTGGATTTTTTGGTTAACAAGTATGTGGTGTCCTTCTTTATCTCTTTTGATCAGTTTTTGCTTGAAGATCACATTATCTACAAATAGAATAGCTGCCCCTGCTTCTTTGTGCATTGCTGTTACACAGTGTATGGTTTCCTATTCTTTGACTTTATCTATGAATTTTTTTTTAATCGGTATCAGTGATCAAATTCACAACCACGTGCTTGCAAGGCAGGCACTTATGTCACTGAGCTAAATCCCTAGCCCTATGAATTTCTTTTTGAGATACATGCGTTTCTTGGAGGTAGTATATTTTTGTTTCTTGATCCATTCTGCTAGTCTGTTTCTTTTGATTGGTGAATTGAGATCATTTACATTCATGGTTATAACTGATATGTATTGGTTTTTCTTTGTCATATAATTTTCCTCTTGATTGTTCCCTGCCTTTTCACATTTTTTAAGTGTTCCTTCCTAGTGGACACTTTCTGTTGGTACTCTTGTAATTGTGCCTTTATTTTCTTTTTCTAGTATACCTTTCATAACTCCTTGCAAAGCTCATTTGGTTATAGTGAGTTTCTTCAGTTGTTCGCCATGGAAATGTTTTATTTCTCTATTAATTTTGAAGGATAATTTTGCATGACACATCATTGTGGACTGGACATTGTTCTCTTTCAGGGCTTCAAATACTTCGCTCAAAGCTCTCCTTGAATTAAGGGTTTGTGTTGAGAAGCGTGCTGTTATTTTGATGTACTTTGTTTTGTAGGTGATTTTTTTTCTATTGTCTAACATCTTTTAGTATTCTGCTCTTTTGCTGAACTTCTAGAATCTTGACTATGTGTCTTGAGGTATTTTTTTTTCAGTCATGACTAAATGCAGTTATGTATCTTACTTATCTTTATGTCAAATTATTTTTCTGTGCTTGGGAAGTTTTGGCTATTACTTTGAAGAACAGTTTTTCCTTTAAGCCATTTGTGCTGACTTGCAATTTCATTGACTGCAGTCAGTATTTTGATGTTCTTCTTTGCAACTTGTTGGGGTTTTTTTTCATGGTCCCTTACTATTTTGAAGAGATCCTGTCTTTTAGGACTAATATTCTATCTTCATCTTCTTTCATACAGTTTTGCAAACTTTCAGTGAAACTTTTAACTTTCTGTATATCTATTTGAATCTGTTTAATAAATTCTTTTTTGTATGTTAGACATTCATGATTTCCATTATTTTTCTATGTTCCTCCATTTTTTAAAAATCTATATCTATTCTAAATTTATTAAGCAAATCCTACATTATGGTCATCATTTCTTTTTTAATCTATGAGATTATTTCTTTTTTGAAATCCTCTGTGACCTCAAGTATGTATAATTTTTAATTTTTAAATTGTCATTTCAGTGAATTCAGGTGGATGACTTCTCTTTTCCTCTATCTCATTATCCCCTGGATTTGTCCTAGGTAGGCTAGAAATCTGGGATTGCATTTTGCTTCTGTGTATTTTCATATTTTATTTTTTAATTTTAATTTGTTTTCTGTTACAGTTTGTTTTCTTATGTTAGGGAACCTTATAATGGTGTGCAAACTTCTCTAGGAAGTGTCTATTCCTCTGAAATACCTTCTAAGTTTTATTGGCTGTTGGTCCTTTTGTCTGTCCCAGGATCCTATCTAGGGATGATATGTTGCTATCTATTTGATCCAAGACCTATTCCTTTTTTATTAGGCTATGGGGTTGATTGTGAGCTCAGATTATTACAGTGTTATCATACAAATGTGAACAACTGATTACAACAAGTATAGCATCTTGCCTGAAGTAGCAGAACTACTAATATCAACATCATCAAGAATAGCCTATAAACATAATCTGTGTTGACTGCTAATTGTATCTCTTACCATATGACCAAGGTCTATGTAACAACCTCCAACATTATGCATGAATTTTTATGCTGTGGGTTTTCCCTTGGTAGGGTGATATTATTCTGTGCAGAAGGGGAATTTAAGTGGAGTAGGGGACACAAATGAGGGATAAGTAAATAGAAATGTAGTAGAAGCAAAGCAGAAGGACTAAGGATGATCATACGTACTTTTGGAAGCTGGAGAAGAGGACAGAAGAAAAATAATGAAGAAAGCAAAACAAGTTTGAGGCAAAGCAGGAAGACTAGAGACAGTGTTCATTCACTTGTAAGTCTTAGAGAATACTGTATACCTGGTGAAGAAAGAGAGTAGGAAAGAGAAATCAAACCAAACAATAAAACTCAAAACCCACACAACACTCTCACCAAAAATTAAATGAACAAATATATATAGATAAATAAATTAATTTTAAAAATCCCTCTTCTGCCCACAGTTCAGTGTCAGTTTCCTAGTCAAAGCCAGAATCTATACTGAATAATTCCACCCAGTCTGCCGTAGGATTCCTGATGAGTGTGGAGCTATTCTGGACCACAGCACTGACTCCTCTCACATGACTTGGTTGGAGAAGGGAGTGACCTTTCTACATCTAACTAAGGGTGTTTGCCTGCTGAGCATCATGCAGGTGATGGTGCTTACCTGCTTGCACTGAAGGTCATGGAGGGGGCTTCATTATGTTGTTATGTCACTATCCAAGTCCTCTTGCCTGCTGGTGCCACTGACTAAGGGTGTGGAAGGGTGCAGTACCCTTTTCCTGCTGCAGGCTAGGGGACTACCTCTTATCCTTTGTAGCTACGGCTAAAGACTGACTTTTACCATTCACCACACTGGAGTCTGGGTTCTAGTTCCTATTTATCAGCAGAGTTCCACCCAGTCTGCTGTCCAAATGCCAGCTGTCGGTTGTGATTGGACAGCCTTTCCCTCATTCCACTCTTGGGTATTGATTCTGTAGTGGCATATGAGCTGTTCTGCTGCTGGAATTTGAGTGACAGTGCACTGTGATATACAATGGCCTCCCCCAAGCTGCTATTCTGTGCAGCTGAGTGTGGGGCACCACCACTATGGCTCACTCACCAGCCGGTGACTGTGGGAGTACCGCTCAGGAAAGTGTGTCATGGTCTCATTGCTACCTCTGACTGCACAAAAGTCTCCAGGTCCCGCCCAGGTCTCGGTGTCCTGGTCAGCAGAAGCATTGCTTTTGCAGCTTCCCCACCTTGCAGGTCAGCTATACAGATGATCTAGCTGCACTTCAAGGTCCCCGTTCTGCAGTGATGAGCTATTTCTCTGGAAGTAGTGAATCCTATCTTCCTCTTCTCCTGCATCAGATGCTCTATGGATCTCATGTGGCTGAGGATCACTTTGACATCTCTCCAGGCTGTTTTTTCCAGACTCTCAGCTTTTCCTTCAGGGGTGGCTGTGTTACTGATGCTCAGCCCTCTGCCATTTTTATCTTCCTTTCTTATGACACTCACTTTATTTTTTTCTAGTTACATTTATTAGATGTTTAAAAAATAATTCCCTTCCTTGCACAATTTGTAGACTATGCCACTAACTTTAAATATGTAAAAATAATTTCTTAAACACACACTGTAATGGAATATCTCTATTTTTATGACTTCTTGAATAATAATGTTTTCTAAGTGGTTATTTAAATGAATAACATTAATTTTAATATTTATTAAATAATAGTCTAGACAATTTAATTCTCATACCTTTAAGAAAAAATTTCTTAGGAAAAATGACTTTTACATTGCTTTTGCTTTAGTGAATATGCTGATTGATTGTGACATGTCGACTTGACTTGAATAAAAACTGCCTGGGACATTAATAAAGTACAGTTCTTGGGTTCTTGGGATGTCTGTGGAAGACTGTCATGTATGTCAGCAAACTGAGAGGGAGAAGACCCAGCTCAGATGGGTGTGGCATCAACTAACAGGCCTAAAGTACGTATGAAATGAGAAGGAAATGGGAGAAGAAAGTGTGCCTTCTTTGGAAGGGCTCCAGTCTGTGCCATTCCCACTGTCACTTGTCTCCACTTTCTTAAACAGACACTGGTGATTCTATAGTGACCTTTCAGGTCTTTGATCTCTGTCTGAAGCTGCATCATAGACACTTAGTGTTTGCTGGCTTTCATCTCTTGGGCTGACAGCTACTGGATCTTCTGAGTCTTCAGCATGTGGAAAGTCATTGTGAAATTTTCCACCTCTGATTCCACTGTGCACTCTTCCACCTCTGATGCTTTAAGCCTACCTAATAAATCACCTATATTTTCTATTGATTCTGATTTTCCAGAAGAAATAGTATAATACTAAATTGATTTCTTCTTAGTTTTTGGCTATTATAGAGCAGAATGTTTTAAAATTTCTCAAATATATGATAGCCAGTCCTACAACAGATATTTATAGTTTATTTTACAAGGTCACACGTAACTATGCTGAAATATTATGTAACCATAGTTTTCAATCTGTTTTTATTGTCAAAGATACTAAACAAGTCTTACAAGTTATTTTAAATTCCAGGTGGTTTAAAATGAATCAGAGAGGTTTTAACAAAAACCACAATATTTTAAATGAAGATATTTTCCCTTTATGATAAAGCAGCACGTGAATTGCAGGAAAAAAATAACATCTCATACTTTTAAAATGTATGAAATTTTTTTCTTCCATATGCAGAAAAACAATTTAAACTGAGAATATTCTACTATTTTGTATGCTTAAAATTTATGTAATAAAATAATATAGCAATATATTTGTGGAAACAATGTATAATTTAAATCTATATTTTTCATGTATATGTTAATTTTTAATTCCAATATATTATGTCATGCTTCAGTGTCATATAGTACAATTTCTTTGCAATTATAGTCAACTTGGTAAGTTTTATGGACTTTTGCACTGAAAATTAAAAGCAAAAAACTAAGGAAGTTTACTTGTTTTTAGTACAAAAAAGAGATCTAACATTGATGAGAGCAAGAATTTATGATGAAAGTTATGGGACTAAAAATATGAGAATGTTAAAAATATAAATTATAAGGAGTTAAGTTTTCACATAGAAGGGACTCCAGACATAGAGTACCAGCAAATACTCTTGCTCCAAAAGTAAGTACATTAAGAAAAAACTGAAATGCTGACCAGAAAGATTCCCAAACACTGTTATTCAGGTAAACTTCATGACCCAGGGCTCGCAGAAAGATGTCTTCCTGCTTTTCTGACTCAGCAGAACCAGATATTTCTTTCTGAAGCAACTATATAGTCATAGTGATCACACGTGCTATTTGGGGATTATTTCTATGAAAGAGATAAACTCCTGGCATGCAACAAAGATTTTATAGTGTTTGCAATGTTTCACTCTTTTATTGATATAAATTTATCTATCTAGATATGTGCACATGATGTATTGAAATGTATATTTACATTATAGAATAGCACATTGGTAAACATTTTGCAAAAGAAATACCCCAAGACAATGTGCAAGTGGAGAGAGAGATCCAGCAAGCCCAGAGCTAGCCTGCAGAAGAAACCACACCGAAGGACCACATCACCATCAGAGGAGCATTGGGGATCCACTGCTCCCTGCCTCTCCACCTCTCTGGGAACCCAGATCAAAGGAACCCAGGTGCCTGGTCCAATCTACTACACTGAAGGACTGGCAGCCAATGCAGGAAGCATCTGGGATGCAACAATGTGCTGATTCAGTAGAACACAGAAAAAAGTGTCAAGATGAAAGGGCAAAATACAGAGTACCAGTGTTGGAGATCACTATGATCACTAGATCACTAATTGGCTTCCTACGTTCATCTGTGAGTCTGTCCTAGGCCTCGGCCCCTTGTCTGAAGAAAGCAGTGGATTCACAGTAAGTGAACCTCTATGAATCACTGGTCCTGGCTGAGACCTGTAGTGGCCTGTGATGCCAGAAACACCTCAAAAGGCAAAATAAAACCACAGTTGAGGACACCTGGCTCTAACAGTAATTAAGTAAATAGAGACTGCAGCTGCAGGTGTTTCACTCCTGCTGTCTCACACTCACCATAAATGTCATCATGGAGATAAGACAGTTCTCTCAAATTTGCATAATTTACTACTTGGAGAAATTTTTGAAGTGACTTAAGGTCCTGCTCAATTCCTGCACTCTCCTCTGCATCCACCTCTTTGTTTGAAAAACCTAATAAATACAGGCTACCCAGAGAAGCTCTTTGTCTCCACCCCCAGAGTCTCAAACTCTACTAGAGGTTTTTGATTCTCCTGAAGCCTTAAAATAATACCATTTGTCTCATTTATTTAAGCCTTTGCCATACACTCATTTGGGAGTTTGGGGATCTTGGCCAGGTTCCCGATACTCTAGCTCACATAGAACTTAACTCTCATACACCCGGTATTTCTGAAAAGATAACAACTAAAGAAACAACTTCATTCTTGCATAGATTGGTTAATTTTGCATGGCTGTGTCTGATAGTCTGGACAGCTATTTTGAAGATAACAGAAGGTTTTATAATAACCATTGTTAATTTCCTATCATCTTGTTTTGGAGTCCTGTACTGTTTTCATTGTTTGGTTTGGTTTTATTCTGGTTTTTGGTTTGTTTGATTTTATTATGTCTGATGATATGGGCAGATAACAAGATATAATATAGTAGCCATTGTTGATTTCCTATTATCTTGTTCTGAAGTCCTGTAGCACTTTCATTGTTTTGTTTGGATTCATTTTATTCTGGTTTATTTTATTAGCTTTATTCTCTTTAAAAGAAAATTTAGAAAATAAACATTTTGCAAAAGAAGACAGTCAAAAAGTCACCAGGCTAAATGTTCATGCCTTAATGCACTAGAAATCTATGATCATATAATTTTTTTTAAAAAAGTCTGAATGAGAGATGTTGCAAGAAACAGACTTAAGAGAAGATTTAGAAGGATTCATCACAGAGATCTGAACAAAATTTACATCAATGTCATTTTTACTTTTAAAAATGTGACAAAATTTATTAAATCAATAAAATAAGGCAAATATGGAGGGGTTTTTTTGGTACTGGGAATTGAACTCACAACCTTCACTTATCAGGCAGGTACAGTTCTATCAAACTATATCCTGGCCTGAAAGTATGTTTTTAAGAAGAGAGATTTCATAACAAATACACTTTGAAATAAGAACATCTGATATATCTAATAATGTAATAAAGCCCATATTTTAGGAAAAGTGGACCACATTGCTCCATAAGTTTAGTACCCTAAATGAATGCGGATGTTGAATGGCATAAGTGTGATGTATGATGGGCAATATCATCACGAGGAAAGGGACAGGGAAGTTAGAAGAGGAGGAGAGATGAGGAAAGAAGGACTAATGTGATTTAAACAAATCAGTCTGTACCAACTTTCCAAGATGATTGTAAACTGCGTGCACTACAAACATGTACTAAAAAAGTAAGGAGAAAGACAGGAGAAGTTTATAATATCAATGTGGCTTCATGGCCCAAGCTTCCAGATGGAAAACTGGAAGGTAGATTAGAGGAGTTAGTTATTGCAGGATAATGCAAGGTGACTCTCAGAAGTAATGCAGACATTTTATCATTCAAACAGTGTACATGGCAAACAGAATTCACCCACTTGAATTCTTTAATTTGAGGTTTCAGAACATTGATATTAATCAAATACTTCCTCTCAGGATATAGCCTCATTCCTTTAGGATGGCCCATGACAGAATTGAATGGAGCACAAAGTACTCCACCTCTACCACCATCTGTGCCATATTACAACAGCACATCTAAGAAAGCAGTAATTTTCTTTTAAAAATGCAAATAATCATATTTGTTTTATTTTGCTGTTTACCTGGGATCAAGAGGAGCAACTAGCTTTCCTTCTTCATTATCTACTAGCACTTAGACTAATCTGCAATCTGTTTAGCATATCAGCTAACTGGAATGCACCATACAGGTTTTATGAATCCTGTCAACACAAACTCTTTGGTGCAAACTGAAATTGACTGACTGTATTTTCATTACCATTATACACCATTGTCTATCCATTTCTCAAAGTATCTAAGATATTATTATTATTATTGTTGTTGTTGTTGTTATTTTGCCAGGATTGAGCCCAGGGTTTTACACTGAGTTTCATTCCCTGACATATATATATATATATAATTTCGCAACTGGCTCTTAACAATTCCTTGAATTTCTCAGGTTATGCATAAACTTTGAGTCCTCCTGATTCAACTTCCCAGATTGCTTGGATTATAAAGGTATGTCATCATGCCCACCTAATATCCAACATTATAGAATCACATAATATTTCCTAAAATAAATCTGTGATTTTGCACTTTCCTATCCATTATTCCTCATTAATTAAATATTTTTCAGATAGTTCTCTGATATTTTTCCTCTACTCTTCTTGCTATTAATCTTGATTTAAATATCTGTCATCCACATTTTCGATGGTCTTGCCTTCTAATTCATTTCAGCAATTTATTCTCATCTCTCTGGTCCTTGCCATTGTGGATGAACACTTCAGTTATAAAGCCTCTATTTTAACATGTGATACTTCTGATACTAGGAAACAGAAGTTGGATTTCAAACCAGCCTTTAATTATGTGAAGAGTTCTTTCCCAGAATGTAATAACTAATCTTTTGAAATCTTCAATGGAATTGCCTAGGCATAAATTTGACAACATTCTTAGCAATTGGGTGATTTATAACAAAAATGAAAATGTACATTTCTATTCTGAATATTGTTCACCTAGATATCATGTGGTCTAATGTATGACATCCTCGACATTTACTGATTGCTTGTTTCCTATAAATGTAACTAAAAAATCCAGTATTCCTGGTTGAATGATAGGATTACCACTGTTATTGAGGGCTGAGATGAAGAACAAATAATGACAATATAAGTCATGCTATACTTGAGCAGAATATATTCTTAGCATCTCTACAGAAATTCAGACAGGTAGAGTTACAATGTCAGTCCTGACGGATAATTTTAAGAGTAAAATCTGTTGTGTTACAACACTGATCATACTCACAAAACTGTTTCCATTTAAACTATCAAGTTTTGTGTCCTCACTTTTCAGTACACTTTGCACTATTATGTCCTTTTTGTGTGTTAAATTAACATTCAATCATTAAATTTAAAAATCCAGTTAAGTGTAATACTTAATTGCAAAGTAAGTACTTAAAGCTTTATTCTGATATGGGTTTATGCTCATATTCTAAGTGCATAAAAACAAGAGCATTAAGCTGAGATTTCAGTTCCTTATAACTATAGCAACCTGCACATTGTTTTAATGAAAACTGCAGCATAAAGCTTTCCTAAACATCAAAAATACTCAGAACAGAAATACACCTCTGTAATATATATTTGAATTGATAGCATGTAGAGCTAAGGTAACAGATGTTTTTCTTTTAAGAAGCTGATATAAATGGCTCAGTAAAATCCATATTATTTCCTCATTACCTGCTATGATATTGCGCACAGACATCACTTATCAAGTTGTAAGTTTCAATATCTTATCTCAGGTCAAAATGAAAGCATTATTCAAAAGCTTATGTGTATTTTTGCTGTTGTCAATGAGTTTTGGCCTTGTCAATGCAGTACAAAAAATAGCTTTATTTTACTAAACCAATATGCTAAAGAAAATATATGAAAATAAGATTTTGTGTAGTTTTTTTATTCCATTTAAATGAATACCTTTTAGTTTAAAACAATAAAAGAAACAATGGGGACATAAAAATAATAGTAAACACTAAAATTCCACTTTACAGGTTTTAAATTAAGTGATGAACTAGCTATATGAGAAGTGTCGTATTAGAGGGTATAATAAAGAATGACTAAAGCTATATTACTATTTATTTTAAATAAATAATACTTATTATCTGGTAATTAATTTCATGGTTTGGTTTCCATCAGTATTGGAAGACAAGTAAGTAGATGTATCTTCTTAAAATAGTGGCACCCTTATGCAATTTAACTATACTGTTATAAGGCACTTAATTTTTTTCTATAATTGAAAATATGCATTACTGCAAATGATACTTGGCATGATTTTTGTAAAGATCTGCAGAATTAATATTTGAACATTAGTGCTCATGTTGGCTAAAAGAGCAATTATGGCTCTGAATAGGCCACTAACAGATTTTATATTCACATTAAAACCAAAGGCATATTTAGCCATCTTCATAGTCAAGCGTAAACTGAGAGTTGATGTCTGTACCATATGCATTCTTAAATGATGCTTCCATCTTTTCAACTGTTCATATTGATAATAATAACTCTTAAAATTATGTTTTTCATTTTCAGGAGTATTAAAAGTGCCAAGTAACTAATTATTCTCCAAAGTATTTAGTTAAATATAGATAATTAGACTCTTTTTGCTGGCAATGCCTATAAAGCAACATTCAAAGGATCATATCAAGCCTGACCTTCCAACATGTGGGTAAAGGACGTTACTTGTTCATATTGGAGTTAGAGCCATACTCTATAATCCTATTTTTGTATTAGTGTATGTTTGCACTACATAATGTTACATTCCTTCTGTGGAGAGTTCTTACATATACATATACATAACACATTTTAACTTATTATTGCATCCTTTTTCCCTTTCTCTTTCCCCCTTTCCTGTCTTTTCATCTCTTTGTCACCTTCTCATTTGAGAAAGATCTATCTCCCTATTTCCTATCTTTTTTTTTCTCTTATGTATAGTTTGGCTTTCTCATATAAGAGACATAATGTGATGTTTAAGCTGTGTATTTGATTTGTTTCATTTAACTATTTGGTCACAAGACACATCCATTTTCCACAGAGCTGAGTTTATCTTTCTTATGGCAGAGTACCACTCCAGTTGATGTAAATATCACATTTCTTTACCTAGTTATCTGCTAGTAGTAGACATATGGGATTTTTCCAAAATTTAGCTATTATTAATCGTGCTTCTATAAACATAAGTATGCATATGTCAGTGTAATATGATGTTTTTAGCTCTTTTAAGATGATAGAAAGGCAATGGATAACTCAAATGTAATTTCTAGTTTTAGTTTTTCAGAAATCTGCAATGGTATTCCACAGTGGTTGTGCCAGTTTACACTTTCACCAACAGATGAAGAAGGGAACCTTTCCCCTACTGCCTCAGCAGTCTTTCTCGGTGATGACCCTATTTTTGAAAAGTTTGTACATAAGATTATTGCCACCATATTTAGTAATATTATGAAATTGTTATTATTTTTCACAATTGCAATGCACACATTAGTATACTAAGATTATTGAGATGTATAAATAAACTTCATTTTTGTAAAACACTGAATGTCAGAGTCTTGAGTGTTGAATCTACTTTTTCTAAGATTCACCTACATCCCTGGAACAAACCTTGTTTGGAAGGACTCATTCAAATGATGCAGTTCATTTCATGATACATCTCAAAGAATTAAAAGACCCTAAATTCTTTATTCCAATTTGGCCACACATATTCTAGAGTTTTCTGTTTCATTCTTTCTTTCAAGTGGGTTTGAATATTATTTCAGCACATATTTAAAGACAGTATTATGAAATAAAATATAATCAAAGTTCATTTCTTGCTGTCATTAAATTATCAGTAATGTCTTGCCACTACATACTAAACCCTCAGCAATATTTCTAAATAAGGCCACAATTTGGATTTTTCACAAGACTTATCTTCTTTGTCAGGGATATAATTACACCTGGCATATTTTTCACCTCATTCTCAATCTCTGCCTCACTATCACACTCAATTATATGTTGACTATGTTTATTTTTAACTATCCACATGTCTTTTGATCACAGTGTTTCTATGGTCACAGAGCTCATATATTATCATCTGAATAGTTTGGTACAGTTTGGGGCATACAATGTTTATTGACCAAATAATGAGTTAAAGTTATTTAGGGTTACATATTCTGGAAAACCAAAGAGTGAGTTTTCATTTTCCTAAGATAAATACTCAAATTTGTACAATAACAAGTGCTGCTCCTAAAAACTCTACTGAAAACTATGATCTGTTAGAAGTTGTTTTTCCTAAGTTAATTAGCATTATATTTTTTTTACTTGTCTAAGCTACTGAATAAGACAGAGACTCTAAAAGAGCAGAAATCACATGGACATTATAAAATGGAACACAAAGATTAAAAATGATGAATAATGTTAGTAAAAAAAACTCAATATTTTCTCTTGCATTTCACATATATTAGTAATCTCCATTTTGCAACTCATGTAACTAAATTGAAAGTCCACTTACAGCTCACAAATCTTGAAACACCTAGTGAAAACACAACTGTAAGTTTTAAGTATTTAGAAAACAGTCAAGTTAGAAAAGACATGTGTTGGAGTTGATACTTAACAGCAGTTGTTACTATTTACTATCAGACATAATTTTCCTTCCCTTTCTTACATACTGTTTAATTTTCTCATAATAATTTTCATTAGGATTAACATTAAGCATACTTTGAAGCAATATTTGTTATATGATGGTTTTATCTGTATATCTCTATATGTTAAAAATATATCTGCTTTTTAATTAGGTTCTATAGAAGACATTTTGAACATCAAATTGTGAGAATAAATTCACATGCCAGAAGAAAAACTGATCATACACAGCCTGGAGTTGAGGAGTAGCTTTGACATGTGGGAAACTTTGTAGATCTGCTGCTCCATCATAACTTTGCACTGCTCTATAATCCCATGTTTCTCTTTCTCTGCGTCCTAGATCTCACATTCCTGGTGTCTGGGCCATTACAGCTGCTTCCCTTTGAGGTGAGCAGCAGAGAGATGTTTTGTGATTCTCGCGTCGTTGTGTAACGATGTGGTATCGGTTTTGTGAAAGTGGTAATAAAAAGTTTCAGTTTTGTTTTATCCACAAGGACTCGGTTAAAGTTCCCAGTCAAAACTCACAAACGCTACTGCTCAGCTGCTTCAGGAAAACCACCATTTGACTATGTGAGGATGATCAAAATGATCGTAGAAGTGATGCTAAACTGTCATTTTCTCACATGTCAGCCGAGGATTCTTTTCCACGGTTCAGTTGCTTTTCAGGTACAACTTCAGTTGGGCAGTATCTAGATAGGTCACGAAGCTTACCTACCTGGGTGCTACTGTTCTTGTCAGCATCAACTGATTTTGTGATAATAACAAGAATCTTTTGCTTTTTCCTTTCAACCTTGAATTCAGAAGCTGAGTATCATAGTTTTGTATCATAGTAGTTTTCTAGCAGATCTGGAGTATCTGCAAATTCCTCTAACCAGAACAGGATACGGGCTGCAGTTGGGCTCCCCTTATAGTTTTAGCATGAGTTGGTTTTTTCAACCATGCTAGGGATACCAGACTTCAGGTTTCTTCGGTCTCCTGTCTATTTCTTAGCTTTAGTGCCCCCCAGGGCAAGGTGGGTAAGAGCAACATATCTATGTTTACCAAGAACAATATTATTACATCTTAAACTGTGTGTCTGAAAAACACTAGCCTGAAATTAGTCATGATGGGGAAACTCTCTGTTTTCTGTGAACTTAGAAAATGATATCTTTTTGCTTGAATGCAACAACAAATGTTCCAATATCTCCCACTCTATTAGAATACTTCGCAACATGTTTCTCTCTGTAGGAACACTTTATGGAAAAATATATTTTAAATATTCAAATCCAGCAATGGCTTTGAGGTACCTTAAAGAAGAAATCTTGAGTAAAGTGAATATGATGATGATGGTCATGGCAACAGATCAATAGGATTCCTATTTTGATAGCAAAGACAATCTGAAAATTTCATGGTATTAAAACACAGGAAGGAGTTTCTAATCTCATGATATCTCATTTGGAAGAACAATTAAAACGCAGAGGCCAACATTTTGAGAGCACCTACTTATCTATACTACTTGCTGTTTTATCAATGCTCTGTAGTATAGATCTTTTAGTATTAAAAACTTTTGAGGTTTTTGATGTGGAATAAGAATATAAGTACTTTAAATCCTAATAGAAATTTGATTGAGAAGTGAAGTGTGTTTTAAATTAAAACTGCTTTTGAGCTACATAAAGTGATAAAGAAAAATTCGTATTGTCACAAGTGGAAGATAATTAACAACAATGTGGTGAAGAGCGGTGGAAAACGGGAGTTCCAGCCATGGATACGTGGCCTAACAAATCTCATGAAGTATACCCTCCTGGTGTCTATTAGCCCGTCGCTGTGGTACACCTCATCCATGCTTTCATTTTCTCATAGATAAATTGGTACTAATAACGAAACCTAAATTATTGCTTTATTTTAAAGATTAATTGAAATAATTTCTATAAATAATTATAAAGAATAAAATGCATCTAATTTTACAAGGTTATTACTAATGTTTTTTATATCCAAGAAAACAACTTAATGGAAACCTTTGCTGTCCAAAATATCTCTCCTTCTTCATACAAATCTTCTAAATGAGGAAATTTAACATGGTTCATGAATTCATTTATGTTAAAGAAATCACATGCCTCAAGACACCAACTTATTTTGTCCAATTTTTGTGCAAAGATTTTACTTTAATCAATTCCTGATGAATTTAGTTTAGAATACGTATTGCTGTTTCCCTTTCTTTTCTTTTGGTAATATTAAGATTTGAAACATTGATGATGCCAAACAGTGCTTTGTAGAATAGTGTTGTGGAAAATGTTGGCATCATACAGTCACTGGGTAGAGAGACAGACCCTCTAAAAGAGCAGAAATCACTAGAAGAGACATTGAAAATATTAAATTTTCAAAGGTAACAGTTAAGACATGGGTATTCCTAAGAGCCATTCAGTATAGTTGGAAATAAGACTAATAATGAAAAACTGAACACTTTTATTGCTCTCTGTATATTTTTTTTAATGAGTCCTAGGAAAAGGAAAAAAGCCAAGTAGATTGGCCTAGTAACTAAAAACCCTTTTCTCAGTCTTTATTCTTGAAATAATTTCTTAACAGAAGAAATAAAAATAATCATAGGAATTGCCTCCTGGACCACGTATAGCAAGTGTGATTCATTAATAGCATTATTAAACTGTGAAATTATTACTGTTGTCTGAAATGAATTACATTGTATTTTATTTTAAAAATAGATACATTCAAAGCATCAATTAAAGACGACTTATATTGAATTCTTTCCAAACTTTTACATTACTTAGATATAATTTAAATAATAAAGTGAATTTTAAATTGAATTTTTGTCGGTCTTTATATTGGATATGTGGTAATTCTTAACTGAGAGTGAAATAGTGATGCAAGCGGTTCCCACACATATGAATATTCAGCAGAGTGAAAAAGAGCAGAAACATGGAAAATTAAAAATTTCTACATTATTTTGAATTTGATACATTTTCCCTTAAATTTGCATGAGTAAGTGGTTGGCATGGATTGATCATGGAGTGTTTTACAGAGACAGGCTTTTAAGTGATTCTCACAGTTTCTTGATGGTAAAGATAGTAATAAGACAGAGATGCTCCCTGTATTACTCAAAGTTAGGATTCCTGGAAAAAAAGCGCGAGATAACAACTGGCGGTCAGCATAAAGTATCCAACTTTGTCTTTCTTGAACTAAAGACAAATAGGGGCTTTAATAAGTCCTACCAGCAAGTGGGAAAGCAGGAGCAGGGCTGGGGAAGAACTGTGGCCCCTCAGAAGCCCCGTCCTGCTGACCTTTGTGCCTCACTCACAGCAGACACACAAGGTGCACTCCTCGGTGCCGGAGATCAGTGACTGGCAGGGCCAGAGAGCCTGCGTGCAGACTGCTTCCTGCATCTGGAGTTTACACCACGAAAGTCAGTAACACATTGCCTGCTAGATGTTGCATGCAGAGAACAGACCTATTAATTTCCTTCCCACAGGGTCAGGTGATTGTAAGAAGTGGTTGGAGGTAGTACATTTTTTAGAACAATGAATGACTAGTTCAGCTCCTCAAACAGTATTTAATTTTATTTTTTACTTTTTAAGTGAAAAAGGTATTCAAAATGTGAAAGCATATGGACATCCTATGAGATTATCTTGATAAGAGAATTTATTCATTTATTTATTTATACACATTAATTATATGAGTCGATTTCATTTTGGCATACCCATAAATGCATCTAAACTGCTTAGATCATTTCATCCATTACTCAGCTTCCTTCCCTGAGCCGTTCTTGTTTTCTAAAATTCTGCTTTCTCATTTGAAGTCACCCTTCTAAATTATTATTTTTAGAGTCCACATATGAGAGAACACATACAGTATTTGGTTTTCAGACTTTGGCTTATTTCATTTAGCAAGGTAAGTTCTAGTTCTGTCCATTTTTGTGCAAATCAATATTTTTTATACTTTCGACTGCAAGAAAATCTTACATCAATAATGTTTTCAGTAACATAATAAGAAAAAGAGCATATTCCAGTTTAAATTGCAGAGCATATGATAGCGGAAATCTTTATATTTAGTGCAGAACTAAACAGCTGTAAAATTTAAATTGCTATATTTAAACTATTATTTTGCAAATGTTGTTCTACAACTATTATCCAAGAATACAAAAAGCTAATTTGGGTGTCCATGATTAAAGTAAGATTAATATCTGACGTAAAATTATTAGGACAAATAAAAACTGCAAATCTGTTCAATAAAGTGTTTTGAAAGGATGCTTCAACAGTATAGGGTGGAAGTAGCATGGCAATCAGAACCAGCAAATAACAGGCAACAGAACATGCTAACTAACATTGCATGACAGACAGTGGAAAAAGTCCACGGAAATTAACATGACAGTTTTCTTCTTAAATGATGTGGTTTGACATTTCACATAATAAACTTCTTTACTATGAAATACAGATGGTTACATCACACAGAAGAGGAAATAGAGGGTTTTTATTTTTAAATTTACACAATTTTTGAAGAGATATTGGGAACAACTTTTGAATCCAACCTATTCCACTCTGTTGCTTTTGACAACTCATATTTTTATTAGCTGAATGATGTTGATAAATTTATTATAAAGAATTAATTTATTCATATTGAGATCAGATAATAAGTGTTGACCAAATGATATACACATCAGACAAAATCTACTAGAGTTGTTATGAATAAAACATAGGTAAAGAATCTTTGTTGTTGTTAGCTTTAACAAATAGTAACTATTCTTTACTCTCTCTAAGTACATTCCTAAAGACAAAAATTGGGAAATTCTAGATTATTCTTTTTATGGTGATGAAAATCATGAAATCCAACAAATAAAAAACAAATTTTCCTGCTGCAATTCTCTTCTATCCATATACTTAAGAAAGATGAAGGAAATCGCACAAAATTCTTTATATATCTGTTCATAGCAATGTTATACTTACTACCTAAACTGCAAAGAAAAAAACCCAAATATCCAATAAAAGTGAGTATTTAAAAATCAATACATATCCATATAAAGAAATATTATTAAACTGTGAAAAGAAGTAAAATATTGATACATGCTACCCCGTGGGTGAATTGTAAAAACATTATTCTATTTGTAATAAGGCCAAATATTGCATAATTTTGTATTTTATGAAATTTCCAGCATACATAACTCTAAATCTATAAGAGATTGACAAGTGATATTCAAAGCCTATGAATGAACTGATTTATTGTTTTAGTTAATACAATTATTCTGGAGACAGTTGTTTTGAGTACCTGATCTAACGATTATTCTAAAAATTAGACACTGATGTGAACTACTGTCTTCTGTGACCCAATTACAAAGACCTAAAGCTGCCAGTAAATATATACAAAGCTCATTTCTGGAAAATTGGCTTAATGATAGTTCATGATGTCATGAATAAAAATCAATAGTGAATGTTTGAATAATGTTTAATAAAATGGCAACAACATAGCAAATGCTTACCATGCTCTAGGTATTGGGATAAAATCCTTGCATATATTTTTTCTATTACTCTCTCAATCTATGATGATAGATTCCAGTTTTTGTCTATATTCCAGAGATGAGGAAACTAAAGCTAGGGAACATAATGATATGCTAAAAGTAGTTACAATTTTTAGAGCGAGGAACTCTAAAATGAATATACTAATACATAAACCATAGTCTCTTTTTGATTATCAAATGAGATCATACATATAAAATGATTAGGACAAATGGCAATATATTTCAATGCATGTAATTATCAATTTTATTTATCAACTAAAGGTTCTCACACATTTGGTCCAATTTTTTTTCTGGCTGTTTCTTCGAATGTAACTTTTAGATGAACTTAGCATTCCAATTCATTGAAGACTTTGAGTAAAGCAGATTTCCTTCCATGGTGTGTATGGGACTCATCCAATCAGTATAAGTACTTAATAGAAAAAATGACTGACCTCTCAGGAGGGGGAAAAGAGTCAGTTTGTAAATTCCAACAGGAACTGTTTCCAGTACTTCCAACCTTCAGACTAGCATACATTTTGGACTTAGCAGACTCCCCCATAATCATTCAACTTTGTAAAATTAATTTGTCCCTCTGTAAACATATGTAAAAGTGTATATGTAATAAATAATAATAAATGTATTATAAATAACATATGGCATATCATGGTTTACAAAACATTCACACAGGTATAAATACGCACACATTTGTGTATAGGATATGTGTCCATGTATATGTTCTATTGACTGTGTTTCTGCAAAGAACCTCAATTAATTAAGCCTAATACATTTTGGCTCTTTTTAATAAAAAGAGTGAAGCCAAACTGCCAAAATGACACTTCCTAATAACACAAATGTAAAAAAAAAACAACCCAGTGGTGTGTATATAAATACATATATATATATATTTTTATATGAATATATATATATATATATTCCTCTAGAATATACAATGGAGAAGTAGATTCAGGCTATATTGTGTACACATTATAAGTAGCCTAATTTGACTCAAGAGGCATATATTGATTTTGTAGTTTGAATGAAAAAGCCTGTAAAATATTTAAGCTTTAAAAAAAAGATTTAAAAATCAACAAGCCCAACAATGAAAGCAGCAAAGCATCAGGAAAAATCCATATTGTGTGATTTTTGGAGACACAGGTACTAGAGCCAGGGTAATTATGGTCAGTGAAATATTAGCAAGAGGAAACATAACATTTGCCCCAACATGGGTCTAGAATAGCGAATGTGTGGGGAAAAAGCCCAACATAACCCTGAAATTAGTTGCTCTTTTCTCTGGGTCCTCTCTTGTATCCTAAATACCATTTCAATCTAATGAATAATTTACTTAATTGCATTAGAAATACCTACTGTATACAAGTGTCCAAAGTGAAACTTATAACTAGTCAGAAAGCCTGCATGAAATGCCATAGTCAAAATACTAAAAAATCTTCAACTTATACCTATTAATGGAACCAATATAGTAAATTTATTTTGTTGATATTTGTCTAACTTCTTTAAAAAGTTTCCCTAATAAACTCTATAATATTTCCAAGAAATAAAATGATTTCTTCCTTAGGTTTTCAAGGTCTATAATTTCTTTTGCTTTACACCATATCTGAAAACTAATTCCTGGTGAAAGTCTTGCTAAAAGTCATACAGCAAATTGATAGCAAAGCCACAAATAGAATCTAGTAATTCTTATTTTCAGGTCCAGACTTTAATCATTGAACCAGACGAGTTGCCACTTTTTCTGACTGATCATCCTTAGCATTTAATCCTTCTTCTGAGATTCCCATTTATAGAGATGACATAATTCAAAATTTCTGCATGGTTCATATGACAGACAAATGCATGTGTAGGATTAATTTGCTGAGGATAACAAAAATTACAAAACTGAAATAGTTTGGGAGAATAAACCCAAAATGCGTTTGATATTTCAGAATGGAAAACTGCCAGGAAAATGACAAGATATGGAGTGTCTCATTACAATAATCTCATGGCCTCACTTACTCTGTCAAATACACCCAGTGGCTGGAAAATAAATGGTAAGTAAATGTTTACCAGAGATACTGATGCATAAAGATGTATTCAAACACACGGAGGACATTTCTATCAGCTCAAGTGCTAATATTCTCCAATCTGCAGAGGCAAAACATTTTGTGTTCTAAACTTAGCATGCCAAGCTTCATAGAAATATTCCAGCCAGTGAAGTAGCCAGAGTAACACGGTGACTGTCCATTGTGGACTCCAGGGTGCTGTGTTATGGTCTAAAAGGTGTGGATATGGCTGTGATTTCCTGAATTGAAGTTATGAATGACTGTGGCTTTTCATCTTCCATCCCAGGACTTGATAGCATTGATTTTTTTTTTATCAACTTAACTAGGGAAAGTAGCATAAAATGCTATTGAAGAGCAATGCATTTCAAACTGATTGCTGGTTTCTTATGTATAATAGAGGTCAATAAAGATAGCAACAGAGTATTTAACCATTCTTTTTTCTCTATTATTTTTCTGCTGCATTCACTCATCTCACTTAATAGCTCAGAAAATTAAAAACAGGCTTCTGAATATTCACAGTGAAACAACCATGTCTGATTAAATCTGTGATGAACTGAAATTGGAAGACATCCAATAACAAGTCAGGATTAAACTGTATCTTATTTTCTAGTTGGGGCTACATGATATAGTGTGTATACAGGTATTGTGTGCATGTGGTGTATGTGTTCAATTTTTTATACTAGGATTTTTTTCCATAAGATGAAACATAAATCAAACTGATATCAATGGCAGTGACTTTGTGCATGCGTGTGACACAGAGGATTAAACCCAGGGCCACGTAAATGTTAAGCAAGCACTCTCCCTCTGAACAACGACTCCCAGCATTTTTTTTTTTTTGAGACTGGGTTTTACTAAGTTCTTCAGACTAGCATCCTCCTCCCTGAGCTTCCTGAATAGAGAGAATTACGAGTGTGTAATATCGTGCCTGATTCTTAAATGCAGACAATCGTATGAGCCTAAAACGCCTGCCTGGGCACGTATCTTGCAATGCTTGGTTGATGGCCTTCACATCAGCTCATCGTTGTACTAATCTGCAAAAGAACACTGTGCGGTTAATCTTTGCAAAGTCTGCCGTATGAAAAGATGCTGCTTACCTATATTGCAGCAAAGAAGTCAGCATAAATGTAGCCTTTTGAAAACTAGCTCTGCGCCAAATCTAGGCCACCATGTAGTTCTCATTCTATTTCAAGTCATCCTTGTCTGCATCTAGATGGTCCTTGTTATGCTTTAAAAACTGGTAGTCAACTTAACACCAGCTGAATTAAATCAGCATGTGCTGAAGCTAGGTGTTCCGCCTGAGGAAAGTTTCCAGCATAGAAACATGGAGAAGAGCTGGGCTCTTCCGATGGGTTCTCCCAAATGTTACTGTTTCAAGCCTTTGGTTCTCCTGGAGGAGCTTGTCATGACTAGCTTCCCCAATATGAGTTCAGCCATTATCATCAGAGGAGTTCAGGACGCTGTGGCTGAGAGTGGCTGTGGGTCACTTTGGGGGAGCTCTGCTCCTTACATCATGCATTGCTTCCGGGCCCCAGAAGGAAAGATGTGTGCTGTTTAATCTCCAGGAGAAGCTCGTCTCACTGGCTTCCTGGCATGTACTCGAATTTTCTCATCATTGGAATAGCACTGGACCTCCTTGTCACTGAAGAGGACTGTGGTACTTTTCAGGGCAGCTCTAGTTCCTATTTTGAGCATAACTTCTTGGCTCCAGTGTAGAACCCTCAACCTATTGGCACAGATCCTTCATCCCATAGACACAGACTTTCTGGCTTCCTCCACTGACCTTTGGGCCTTCCAGCAGATCCGTAAAACAGGCTGGTGTGAGTCCTTCTTGTGGGTTCTAGACCTCCAGTTGGACTGGTAGGAGGCACTGTCATGGCCTCTAGGTCTTCAGCTGTACTCATACAGGACATTGCTGTGCGATTGAGGCCCTTGGCTGAATATTCTGTGTCCTTAGTGTTAGGGACAGATTTCCTGCACTTTACTGTGTTTAACTCTGAGTAATCACCATAATATAATATTATAAATTCTGTGTCCTAATTGTTATAATTCTCCTCACAACCCCTGCCTACAATAGTCATTTCAAAGGTTTTTTTGGTATTTATTTTGATTTCTTCACTGTCTAGTCTTTGGATGACATTCTTACAGATTCTGCTCTACATAATGAAATCAAATAAGATCTCATTCTCAACCCACTTTCTAGAAATTAGAAGTAGGCTGTTCTTTCTTGAAGAATATCTATTGCCTGAAGATGTATCAGTTTACTTCAAAGCTTTTTAGTTTCATTACTTTCTGTGCTGTAGTCAAGGGTTGTGAGTCAAACAATTACAATCAGAATGCAAAATTTATGATATTATTTTATGGTAGTCACCCAGAGTTAAACACAAAAAAGTAAATCTGTCTACAGATTTCTAGGTCTGTAGCTGAAGACCTAGAGAACACATAACAATGGCTCCCACAAGTCCAGCTGGAGGTCTAGAGTCCGCAAGAAGGACACACTCCTGTCTCTTTTATAGATCTAGGAAGGCCCAAAGGTCAGTGGTGGAAGCCAGAATGTCTGTGTCTGTGGGATGAAGGAGCTGTGCCAGTAGGTTGAGGGTTCTATGCTCCAGCCAAGAAGTTATGCTCAAAATAAGAACCAGAGATGCCCTGAAAAGTACCACAGTCAACCTCAGAGATGAAGAGATCTTGTGTTCCTCCAATTATGAGGATAGCAGAGTACATGCCAGGGAGCCAGTGAGACGAGCTTCTCCTGGAGATTAAACAGCACACATCTTCCCCTCCGGAGCCAGGAAGTGATGCTCGATGTAAGGACGAGAGCTCCCCCAAAGTGAACCACAGCCACCCTCAACAACAAGGTCCTGAGCTCCTCTGATGATAATGGCTGAACTCATATTGGGGAAGCCAGTCATGACAAGCTCCTCCAGGAGAACCAAAGGCTTGAAACAGTAACATTTAGGAGAACCCATCGGAAGAGCCCAGCTCTTCTCCATGTCTCTACTTATGCTGATGAGTGTCCTCAGGTGGAACATCTATGCTTAAGCCACTCCAGCATAGATCTGTGAAACAGACTTGCATGCGACATTGTCATGAGCTCTTGGTCTCTTGCTGGACCCATGCAGGAGGCTGCCATGAGATCCAGGTGCTTTCCTGGATTTTGGGGGGTCTTTATTTTGTGGACAGATTTCCTGCAAATTTTGTGTTTGATTCTTTACGTGACTATTACAAAATAATTTTATAAATTATGTGTCCTGTATCAAATTGTTTTCCTTGCAAATTCTGACTAATAACTATATATATAAAACATTTGACATTTTTAATTATCATGTCATTTAAGCATAAAATCGGTGTGTTATGTTCACAGTATTGCTCAAGGCTTTAAATTACTGAAAAAATAGGTGCATCTGAAATATGTGGTATTATATAGTCAGTTTACATACTAAAATTTTGTTTCTAAATGCACTAATATGGAAATTAACATGTATTCTTCCCCTCTATATGTACACTCTACAGTTTGGTGACTAATGAAATATATTTCATGAAATACATGATAAAACATGCTTATGAATAACAAGAGTATCACTGAACAATTATAGTAACAGATTATATTTTGTTGTATTTATATGTAAAAGAGTAATTTATGTGAGATGTGAATTTTAATTACTAACAACAAATCGATACAGCTATAAATCAGTTGATGTGATTAAATATTGCATTTCTATTCTGTTAGCTACACTATTTATTGTTAACCCAGTATCTTTACCCTGACAAAGTTTAATGCCAAGTGCTTGTCACAGAGTTCAACTCCATGATTCAATTTATTTTGAGCTCTAAGCACGATGGTGATCTCAAAACATGGCATTAGATTCACCCATTTAAATGTTTAGAATCTGTCAAATGTCATATAATTGTGACTATATGTATGATGTTTCAACAAAACCAAGACATTAAGAACTAATAACTTTGATTAATGAATTGTGAGCTTGGAGTGGAGAAATATATTTTGTTATTCATAAAATGATATTCCTAAAATATCAAGGGCTGATAATTTCACTAGCATTGTGATTAAAACAATCAAATTAAGAACCTAACTAATGTCAACTATAAAAGTTTACAAACATACCCCATTAGAGCATATTTTCCATCTAACAATATTTTTCCTCAGACCTCATTGATTATTTTACTCCAACCTAGCCAATACCCTCTCTGTATTAGACTTACATTTTCAAGTTTAAAAACTGCTTTTCTATATCCATTGGACGCTGACCTTTACCTATCTTAGCTTCTAATCATACCTGACCCAGTCAGTACATATCTGTGTATACACATGTACACACACACACATAATATTCAACCTGAATAGAATGCACACCATTTAAAGCTATGCATAGAACACAGCATAACAATAAATAGAGTAATGCTTTAAATATTTATTAAAATATATGTATAGTTCAAAACAACTGTTATAATTCTTATTAAAAGACACCATTTTATACTTATTTTTGAAAGATATTTACATTAAGTAGTATTCTAATGCAAAATGAAAAATATGAATCTTTGGTTCCTTTAGCATAAATGTGAGTGTGTAAGCATAGATGTGATGACATATCATTGAAGTTACCTTTTTCTTTATATATTTTATGATACAATGTATAATATATTTCAGAAAATTTGTGAGTTATGGAAGGTAGCTACAATTAATTATTATTTAATTTGAAATTTTAATTTGAAAATCCAGACAACATTCAGACCTAAAGCTAAAAAGTTTATATTGTTAATAGAATCAAGGGAGAGTAGTACTATCTGTTGCTCTCAGTGAAATATAAATTGGTTCATTCTTTCATTTCCCCTGATTTGCATGTTCAAGATAAGCTCTTTAGTGTTTTCTAATACTAGGATTGTAAACCCAAGACATGAGATGCTTTCTTGGTTCTGTGAGCTTTCATCTTTATTGTGAATCAATTCCATTTAAAGGAATCAATTCCTTTTTTCCAGACACCCTGAAATTTCACAAGATTCTTTTACCAAGGAAAATAGCTAATGGCTAGGGTTTTTATACCAGCTGCCTACTTAGATCTACTCATCTCCCTTGTTTTCCCATTTTTTTAAACTACAAATGACATTTATAATTGTCTTCTATTGTTTCATGAAGGCAGAAACTAATGTATTAGTAGAAGACTCAAATGAATATATAGAGATCATCTCTAGGTAGTTTGGCCATGCTGGATTATAATCCCATCAGGAGTCAAAAATATTTGAAAAAATGAAAAAATTGTATATATATAATATTTAAATATACTCAAAATTTTCAAATAAATCCTATTTGGTTAAGATGCATTATCTTTTTGATGATTTGTTTAATTCTTTTTCCCAATATCTTACTGAGGAGTTTTGCATCTGTGTTCCTTAAAATGATTGGCTTGTAGTTGTCTTTTCTTGGATTTGTCTTTTTGTGGTTTTGGAATAAGGGTAATGCTTGCTTCCAGGACTGAATTTGAGAGTACTGCTTCTTTTTTGATTTTAATACAGAGTTTGCAAAATACTGATGTTAGATTTTCTCTAAAGTTCTGGTAGAATTTGGCAGTCAATTTGTTGGGACCTGGGCACTTCTTAGTACATATTTTTATTACTTCTTCAGTTTCACTGACAGATATTGGCTTATTCAGGACTCTTTTATCTCCTTAGTTCAACTTTGGCTGTTCACACATGTCTAGGATTTTATCCATCAAGAATTGATAAACAAGCACTAAGTTCTCTTTCATGCAGTTTTCAAGGTCTTACTGTCCCCACCACAGGGTAACACTTTATAACCAATGGTGTTGCATACTTTATGGTGACTTTGGCTGCAATAGATCTAAATGCTCATATTTACAATAGGCTGAAGACCTTCCATTAAATTTCTATTTTGCCTACTTTAGGTAAGTGGATATTTTCCTCAGTTTCATAGTGTAATTATTGCATAGTGTAGTTCAGAAGTGTAATTCTTTATTGGTATTATAGCAACAGACTGCACAGGAAGTTCATTGTTTTAGTAATGTATACCAGTAGAATAGAAGTGAGATGTGTAATGCTAGTATTCCCAAATTTCCAAATATTCCAGAACTATGCATATAAATTCACCTACAGCATAATGCTAACAGTTCGAGTCAAGAATTGCTAAACTTCATTATAGTTAATAAGTTACTATTATTTTTGAACATTTGACATTAACACTGATAGACAAACATATACCCTATGTGTTAGGATTTATTTTCCATTGTGGATCTCAAATTATACTTTTTTGTGGGAGTAGTGAACAGAGGTATGCATGAGATGGATATGCTGAGGTAAGGGATTTTTAGAACCACATGACCCAAGATTTTCACATGAATGGTTAGAGATCAAAAGACAGCCTAAAGGACCACAAGTCCAAGTAGGATCAAACACACGTCCTTAAGGAATGCATTCCCTGGCCCTTGCTCTCCCCGTGATCTGCTTTATTACTCAGACTGACTCTAAGCTCAGTCATGTAACAGACCACCGTGACCTTCCTCTGCCCTTCCTCTGTTACCTACATGAATTTCTGAGCAGATATTTTCCTTCCTTTGCCCTTTATCCTTGCTTCCTGGTTCTACTGATAAAAAGCCACAAAGGCTTCTGTTCAAGATCGTCTTTTATAAGATTTTCTCAAACCAAGGGGTCTCAGTGAAGGAGAGTCCCTCGGGGACCTCTTGGAGTTTGACCTGGATTTTGGTGATCTTCATCCTTTTGTGGTGTGCCAGGGTCATGAACCCTTTTTCTCTTGTCTATCATGCATTCTCAGCTTAGGTAAGACTTGGAACAGAAGATACTCACAGTATTTTTTCCCAGAAAGAAACTCTGATTCTGAGTTTAGTTTTCATAATTAAAATCAGAACTTGATCTTTATCCTACTGATCAACTTCAGCCAGAATAGTGATAGAGTTTGCAGTTATCTGAGGTTGCTGCTCTTTTCTTCTGTCAATAATTTGCTGCTAATGAAATGAAAAAGTGACAAATGTGACATGACAGAACTAGCTTTTGTACTAATATTGTTTTTCTGCTCATATAGCCTAATGTGTTCGGTTGATAGAAAAGTGTCCCACGATCCAGCCAACTCCCAAGCATGAGCCTCTTGGAGGACATTTTACTTCTAAATCACAGCAATTCAGAAGTAGAGCGTGGCATGAAAGAATGCATTAGGGTTAGACTTCAAAACATCTCTTATTTGCATATAATGAATAAAATTTGTCCTTATAATCCTTTAATATGCACACAATTATTTTGTTGCTATTACTGAATAAGAAATATGCTGAAAATTGTTGTCAAATGCATTAACGTTGTTTCATGTATGTTTCATGTAGAATAGAAGTTCAAAAGCTTATTATATAGGACATATTTGGGAGGCCAGAGGAGAAATAGGACCTAATGGGCCTTCTCTGTGAGCACAAAGCAGAGAGGCATCAAGCAGGACTGAGGGCATGTTTCCTGTTCTAGGCGAAGCTGACACAGCTAAGATGAAGCTGTTTGCCTGAGCGTGTATGAAAATGTGTCAGAGTGTCGTTCATCTCGATCGCCCTTGGTTCAGGGGAACAAGCCAGCAGCAGGACTAGGTCCCCACAAGCTTTCTGCTTCTCTTATTTCTACTAAAGCTTATTATTTTTGTTGTGCTCTCAGTTGATAGATTTTTTAAGACACATTTTTGTGCAGTTACTGTGCGCTAATATTTTGTCTTATTCATGTTCTCTCCGTCTCTCTGATTCTGCCTCTGTCATTCTGTGCGTACTTAAGTGTGGGTGTATGGGTGTGCACAGGCTCTTCATTATCCTTATTATTCACAAGGACTTTTTATTGAAAGCCCAAATGTTCAGAACATCTTTTTTCAGATGTAGAGTTCTATACTCTATTGTCTCATAATTCTCTGATGCAAGAATATGAGGTTAATTAGTCCATATGAGAAATCTGATGACAGTGTAAAAAGAAATAAAATGTAATTATGTGGCTACTAACTTTACACAATTCTAAAAGTTTTACTGTAATGTAAATGCAGAAGATTGCTAAACCTTCATTTTTTTTAAATGTCTTGCTATATAGTTCAGGCTGGCCTAGAATCATTATGTGGCCCAGGATGGCCTCAGATTTGTGACAATTTTCCTGCCTCAGCCTCTGGAGTGCCAGTATTACAGGCATGTGCCGCCATGTCTGGCTAAATCTTCCATTTATGTTAGCTATGATGGTCCTTCATTAAAAATATTATTTTCAAAGAAGTCAAACTGAAATGTGTATTCAAAGATCATAGCCACCATAGAAAATAAAAATCATTAAAAGTTGTCACACTATAAAATAAATGTATGTACCATGTTAAAATGAGAACTCCAATCAAGTATATATGAATTTCTTATTGTATAAAAATGGTATTGGATTAATTATCTTAATACAAACCATGTTAATATATGATATTATCAAGAACAGATACCATTTTAATGGTACATGTATGTATGTACTTATGAATGTATAGTAAAAATGTTATCCAAAATATTTCTGGTTATTTACAAATAAATATAAATACATGATAACATATTGTGCTACCAGAAAAACACAGGAATTTGATTTTGTACTTAAGACATTTTAGAAAAGTAATGAAGAAAACTCTTGAAATTTTTAGTAAAGGAACATCTTTATAATCATGATTTTTAAAACTAAGGAACACAGAAAGCTGAAATGGGAACAAAACTTGTACATTCTGTTTATTATTTATGTAATTTATTAGAGACAAAACAATTTGTATTCTTTTTTCTTAAAATATATTCCATGTTGGAGGTACAATAAACTCAAATATTATACAATATTAATTATTGTATAATTACAATATACAGAATTAATGGAAAATTCATATCAGTTCATTATGTGATGCAGTTGTTTCCCACTTTTTTCTGATTTGAGAAAAGATGAAGTCACACACTTCTATAAGAAAGTATTCTTCAGAGTATGTGAAGACTATAATCCACCTTATCTTCAAATTTTAGCTCCAATGTTAGTACAGGAATGTATAGAACTTTCTTAAGCTTTTTTCATTGATCTTATTTCACTAACTTTCTAACCCCTAAGAAACTGTCATGTTCTAACAAATAATGTAAGAGCCGAATACAAATTACATTCGAATCAATGGCATATTTTGCATTGCAAATTAAAACATATCTTTCCTGAATAGAAAATTCACTAACAAGACATATCTTATTGTTATTGTTTTGTATCTCAATGATACAATATAATAAATATTTCTCAGATTCTCGTTATGTATATGATTATATAAATTGATAATGAAATTAAGAGAATTATGAAAACTTGGAACAATTATATGCTGTATACTTTACAAACAATGCTCAATAAGGTTGACTTTTTTATTGAAGGAATCAGAAATAGAAGAAATGCCATCTAGTTTGCAAGATATAATTTAATTAAATTATAGAGAAAAAGATAAATAGACTTTATTTTCATCCATATATACATAATATAAATGTATATATATACATATATACATACATATAAATGTATAATATATACACATACATATATACATTTTTTTCTTCTTTTTGAGACAAGGTTTCTCTATGTAATTCATTGAATTCATTTCGTAGCCCAAATTGGTTTAAATGGTATTTTGAGAGACAGATTTCTAGTTAGTTATTTCAGATATTGTCTTAGATATTATTTAGTAACATAGTATTTTATCAGGGAAAATAAAAAACATATTTAAAATTCTTTATTATTTGAAAATTTTTTTCTTGCTTCCAAACAACATTTAAATAAAAACAATGATTTGAGGGCCAGACATTATGGCTTTTACCTGCAATCCCAGCATGCAGGAGGCTGAAGCAGGTGAATCACCATGAGTTTGAAGTCAGCCTGGGTTACAAAATGAGCTCAAGATCACAAAATCAGCCTGAAGTGCATAGCTACCCCCTTGTCTCAAAAAGACTGAGGGAAAAAAAAGAATGTTTTATTTGTAATTAAGGGTTATTGTGTGAGGAAAATGTGGAAAAAATAGAAATATAAACATTTTAGTATTAAAAGAGTAATATGCAAAGTAAGTTTTATTTTGTTATTATTGTCATTATCTTTAGTCTTACACACTTCCTTTACCATTTGTTGCTTAATGTTTACATTTCACACCTTTCTCAGTGAACACACATACGTGGCCTTTTTATGTGAACTTGTTTTTAGAATATATATTTTCAAATACATGAAGCATATGTATGAAAAAACAACAACAAACCATATTCTATCATGGTAAAAGGACTGAAAGCTCCACATACGGTTTTCAAAGACTTATTTAGTTAAAGGATTACACGTGAAAATTTGTAGCAAGAAGTACCTCAATAAGAGTTCAGTTGACCCTTTGGAATTTTTTAAAAAGTAATTGAAGTCTTAAAGGCAGCGTCCTCTGACCTCTAATTTAGTCTTTGTTCAGATTCTTTGTGACTTCCTATTACAACGAGAATACAAGCAATTTTCAACCAAAACTTAAGCTGAGTTTATCCCTACTTTTCTCATCTCTTTGAACTTTCTTGAGCTTACTAAGCCTTTTGCTTCTTCAGAAAGTTTGCCCTTTCTGTTCTCTTTATAAATGTCCCCAGATATTTTCATGGCTAGATCCTGCCTTTTGTTTGAGATTCTACTCAAATATCACTTCCTTAGAGGAACCTTTTCTGAAGAACATGTCAACAACTCAGGCCCTTGTATTCTCTTTTTCACTGTCTTGTTTTACTTTTCTTCTTTTATGTATTAATGTCACACATATATGTATGCTGAGGTTTGATCTATATGCCCAGACTTTAAACTGTATGAAAACAGTTTTCTTCCACGTTTGTTTTAGCGTGACCAATGTTCTGCCTGTGTGAACTCGGGGGTTTTTGTGTGTGAATGTTTGTGTATGGGAAGGGTTCTCAGGACAGGGGATCATTGCTACCCCTGCAGCAGTGTCGTGCAAGCTAGACACTAGGAGACTGACCCATCTTATTTGCTGTCTTCTTTTTATTTGAAATCGTGCGGAATGTGAAGTAGATGTTTGGTCCCTCTTCCTTGAATGAAATGATTAGTGAATCCATTTGATTAAACTTTAAATTCAAGGATTATTTAATACTCTAAGTTGCATGATGGCAGATTTTCTGGTGTCAACATATGTATTAGATGCTTGGGATTTACCGTGGCTCCTATTAGTCCATCTCACAGAAAAAATTAACCAGTAGTAAGCGCTAATTTTTGTTTAATCATAGAATCCTACAATAGCTTCCACCTACTTTTATGTCAGCTGTCACTTCTAGAACCATTCTTTTTGTTTAGTTTTTCTAGTTCCCGGAATCGAACTCAGGACATTAAGTGCTTGCCAGGTAGGCACTGTGCCACTGACTGCTTCAGTCTCCTTCTTGCCTTTAACCTATGTATGGATTCCAGACTGTCTGTTTCAGCCATTACTGACTCAATTCTGTACTTTCAATTTTTAGATCCTTCTAAGTGTATCCTTTGACTGAGAAGCAGACCATCCTATTGGCTACGAATTACTGCTAAAATATATTACCAAGGTGTGTGTGTGTGTGTGTGTGTGTGTGTGTGTGTAAAGTAGAGATATATATGCAAATACATGTGTCATACGTCTTGCACAATTATACCTCACAATAAATATGCCCCTGTCTCTTTATAAAGCTGGAGTAAATCTTTGTCCTCACTCACAAAAAGAACTAGTTCAAACCAAGATAAGAAAAAAAAAACCATTAGGAAGAAAGCTGCTGTGATTACTGAGCACTATCTAGAGATAATAATCAGGGCAATGCTAGACAGTATTTTAAAGAAATTTAAATAAATTTGTCAGAATTTCCACCCAAACCTGAAAATAATTTAGGAAACTGATTTTCCATCTTATCACTGAGTGATAAAAGAGACCCAGTTTATTATTTAATGTTTTATGTCAATAAGTTTTCCAGTATTAAGCTGAAATTGTCTTATACTCACTATGTAATTCAGTACACTTTGGAATTTGTCGTTTTATTTCACATAAGGGTTTTAAACTAATTTTTTAAGTTGTCAACTATGCCAAAAGAAAAAGGAAAAAAATGTAAATGTTTCAGTTTTCATTTTGAAAATTAAATGTACATTTAAATTTGAGGAATTATATGCCAGTTTGGCATACAGTATCCGTTCAAATTCTTTGGAAGTTTTCTCTTTAATCAGCAACATTTGATGTATAATTTGCACATAATAGTATCTATTTACTTAAAATACGCACATCGATGGAATTTGACATACTTATATTTGCACAAGTATTCTTTCAGTTATTCAGTGTCCTTGAAACTTGACTGTGATGAATGAGCTTTTTGTGTGTGTTTGAAAAATAACAGTGGTATGTGGCAATAAAAGCTTCTTTTACATTTAATAAGAACTCTATACATAACAGATACACTAATGTATCATTTCTTGGATGAGAAGAATATATTTACAAAACTCCATTTAACTATTCATTTTAATTTTAATTACATGTGGAAATTTGAAACTATAGAAATATGAATTAAAATTTATTACCTAAACTGAGTAGTGGTCATTAAGTCTTTCTTTTTTAGATTTCAAGGTTTAAAATATTTTATTGAAATTGTACAGAATGTAAAAAAGTAAGGCAAGTATTCATCAACTTTTGGAAGAAAATTATACTTCAGTTTTGGAAAACTACACTTAATGAGAAAATGTCACATTTTTCTACAATCTTTTGTAGTATAAGTTTGAATATAGAAAAAGAAATAATATTTCACATTTAAAGCTCATGTTCCTTGAAGGTGCTTGTCTTGAAAAACTGTGCTACCTTATATTATTCTGATAAATTCTATTCTTTATTAGGATTCAATCTCTGTGCTTGGCAAGGTGTCATGGCATATATTAGAAGTAGAATTGAGAGAGAATATTTTGCATGTAGACACATCACTTTGAATATATTAAGAGAGTCACATTAATCATCTTGTTTTCTGGGCTGTTGCAATGAATTGACTTATAAATTGCTACACATACACTTATTCTATGCAAGAACTCTGGCAAAAAAAATATTTAATAAACAAAGAAAGGTAGGAAGTAGCAGTTGGTTGACTTTTTTATAACTGTCTTGAAATGACATGAAGTTTTTGGAGGTATATCTAAACGGATTTAAAATTTTCTCATGAATAATTTTACAATTTCAAAGAGGCTGCTTTTTTGATAGGTGAGCTGTTCATTTATGTTTGTAACCTGGTCTTTGAACTGTAGCTCTGTAGTTTTGCTAGTATACATAGTTTTTTTTTTTTTTTCTGGAAAGTTATCATGACAGTAACAATTTATTATGTTTACTTTTCCTCGTCATTCTTATTCTGTCTCCTGACTCGGAGTCTAATATATTTATTCAGAATGTGGTTTACAAAATGCTATCCCAACATTTTTTTGTAATATCAATTTCTCATACACCTAACCTCAAAACTTTTTAATATGTACAAACTCAAACATGTTTTACTGCTTAATTGTATTATCAATATTTATATTTTTATAAATTTAGATGATGAAATCTGACACAATGATGCAAAAACAAGACTTGCATTTTTGTTAATATTTCTGATGGATAAAAACGGTAAATATCCATGTTAATATAATATGAACCTTAATAGTATAAAATGTGGGTGTTCTCATATTTATGAAAGAGACAAGTCAACCCGAAAATTTTCACAGACATCTTCATCATATCCATAAATTCATGAGGGACAGGAGCGCACTTTAACCTAAAGAAGTTACCCTGGGCTGAGGGTTTAGCTCAGCGACGTAAGTGCCTGCCCGCCAAGCGCAAGATCGTGAGTTCAATCCCAGGTACCAAGAAAAAAAAAGTTATTCTGCTCATGCCTGTGTATAATTTTGGTGCTAGAAGATAGTTGTTTTATTACAGGTTCTCTGTGTTTCCTTATGGTCTATAACTATAATATCTACCATGTTCTCAAGGAGATTATTTAACCTATATGTGCTTTTTGCCTATTCTTTAAATGATGGTCTAAGAGTTTAAAGGAGGCTTCTGTATGTTAAGTGAAAGGTACTCCTGCACACACTTTCCTGTGATAGTACTCCAGCACGTGTAGAATTGAGAGTAGCCATAGAAGCAGCAGTAACAGGAATAATGGCTGCAGTAGAGCTAGGATGAGGATGAGCAGAAAACAGAGGAAAAGGACCATGTATAATGTGCTCTGATGTTTACTGGCTTTTCTGGATTTGAAATACTGTTATGTTCTAGACATGAGTGGAGAGTAAATCATATACTGCAGGATGTTTTGTCTTTTCTTTCCATTCATTTCCTGATCAAATTACTTTAAGCTAATAACTATGAATCCTGGAACAGTATTCTGAGCACAACTTTTTGCTCAAAAAGAAATAAATACCAGTTTTCATGATGCACCATCTACATGAATTTAGCTGAAGTTTCTCATCCCACTGTTGGCCTCAGTAGTTGTAAAATGTAATATCATAATTATTTCCTAGATTGTATGAATAGATTCAAGAAGAATGCTCCTGTTAGCTATTTTGTAGAGACCTGGAAATAGAAATTGTTCCGTATATACTAGTTTTTTTTTTTTCCTGTTGGTTCTAACACAAACTTGTTACTGTCTTTGGTCAAAAGATCACATTTCCTCAAGGTCTGCTTTCTCACCTATGGTAGGAAAGTTCTGATATATTTCAGGAAATAGCAAAAATGTTGAATTGGATGATCTCTAAATTTTTGGAACTAAAGAAAATCATAGATTATTTGAATAAGAAAATGTAACCTGAAAAACATCTAGTGATTTTCAAAAGCCCAAATCATATGTATTTTATATACAGTTTGTGTTTAAGCAATACATCCAACATAAATATAACCTATTCAGATTAGTCTTTAAAATACAATGATAGGGGATTTAGCTCAGTGGCATAAGTGTCTTCCTGGCAAGTGTGAAGTCATGAGTTTGATCCCCAGTAGCAAAAATAATATAAAATAAAATAAATTATAAAAAAATAAAATACAATCATTAATTAACATTGTGTGTGTGTGTGTTTGTGTATGTAATATTAGGCAGTGAAACAAGAGCCTTTGCCTTGAACTATATTCCAGATATATTTTATTTTTAATTTCAAATTGGGTTTTATTAAGTCACGTAATTGCCCCACTGTCGCTAAAGCTGTCATCCTCCTGTCTCGGCTTCTCAGAGAGCTATTGTGCTCTTTCCCAGGTTTATTTTTTGTTTTAATTCTATGAAAGATGAAGATATTTTGTCCATGTATTTAAGAAAAAAATAATTTTCTCAATACTTTTAATAGAGGAAGAGAAAATTTCCCTAAAATTCCAGAGAGAACTGAGAAATGATCAGTTATTTGTTATTCGCATTAAGGGAATTAAATATTATAAGAATGATGCAAGTTGTCAGTGCAGTTACTGGATATGACTTTAGTAGCAAACGGGAGAAAAATTAAAGAAGAGTGCTTGAGGGAAACACATAGTTGAAGTGATCAGGGAGAATTCCACTGAATTAGTAGTTTAAAGGCTCCAAATTGAAATATCTTAACATACCTTCAATTCTGTGAATCTAATTTGACAAGTGGATAATTATGTACTACATAACAAATGCTGCCTTTATGAGAATTTGTAAAATCATTGCACAGAAGTATACAATAGCCAATCAAATAAGATGGATAAGTAAATGATATATGTATGGAAAAATGACCAGAGCTGTGTTCAGTCCCTTAAATGTAAATTCCTGATTTTGGCTACATCCTTGGTCTGTTTTTCAAGTTATGTCCATGAGGGAAGAATCAGAGAATCAATAGGTCAAGACATTCCAAAGTCCATACGTTTTGAAACTTGGCTATTCTCTGACATTGAAAGGTGACAAAGAAATAAGTCATGTATTTGGAAACCATGGTTACCCTTCATTTAAAGACAAAAAATCTGTAGACACAGAACAAACTTATCATTTTAGTACAGGCATGGGACAAAAATATTAGAAAAACTTTGAAGAAAGATGAAATTATGGATTACAGTAATGGGAACACAATAATATATTGAATAATATGAAGCTTTCTTCAGAAATTTTTGATAGGGTTAATATTAAACTAAATAAATTCATTTATCTAAAAAAATAATATGAGTGACTCAGAATTGCCTCATTAAGTACCTGGTTGAAAAACAGACTTTAAACAGAAGTCTAGAAAGAAATAATGAATACAGATTGTATGAACATTTTAGATACAGTACTGAAAATGTCTCAGTCTTGGGTGCATAATTTTTCACAATTATTATGTAATAGAAGATGAACCCAGACAAAATAATCCAAATTATACAGTTGTTTCTTGTATTTGCCTTTGAATTGTTGTATATTATTGTTCCTCTCTGAATCACTTTTTAAGGTAGGAAATTATTTTATACATCTTTGGGGATCGATATCTATCTATCTATCTATCTATCTATTTATCTCTCTATCTATTCTTTCACTAAATCTGTTTCAACCTAAAATATTGTTCTCTTCTTTGTGAAACCTTAATCTTTGCAAGTTTCCCAACAGCCTTCTATATCCTTCTTATGACCTTCCATATTCCTGGGATTTACATCAAAGAATTTAATTGTTACTTCCTATGCGATGCTATGTAAAAACTATTTGCATAGAATTTATATAGTATTTCATGATATGTAATAAAGAACTCATCTAAAACACATGTAAAGTTGTTGAGTACTTTCAGATTTTATTATTACTGGGAAATTCTGGAGCAAATTCTCCACAGATATAAGGGAATGAATGTAACCACTAAAAAAAAGCCTAAATACAGATGGCAATGTGGAATTTGTGTAGTCGTGGTAATAATGACTTTGGCAAATAAAGAGTTGAGTGACCTTGGCATGGAACATTAAATATGCATTAAGGGTTTAAAGTTGCTTAATGATTAATGTTTTAGAACATGAGGTTGGTAAGTAGAAGAAAAATAAAAGAACTATTGCTAAAGTTATTATTTAGATTTTCAAATTTATTTAAGAAAGGATTTATGTGTTGAATTATTTAAACAACCACAGATCACAAAACAGTCTTCCTTCACTGTGTACAGAACGCTTACTGTGTGTTTCATAAAAAAGTACAGTGCACTCTTAATTGGAATCCCTCCTTTATGCCATTACATGTAAGATCAAATCCACATCACCATAAATTGAATAACTTTAGCCATGGAGTGACTTTTCTTTCACTATCGCTTTTTGCATTCAGTCAATCAGAAAGGTGTGTCATCTGCCTACAGAGTATTAATTCCTATTCATACTGCAACATTTATTGTACAGGGCAGAGTCCTCCCCCTGCACATACAATAATCATACTAACATACACCAGGGGTAGTAGAATCAAGTGAAACTGTGGCAACTAAAAACAAACTCTGTAGAGACTAAGAATTTTCCTGCTAGGAATTTAGGAGCAACAATCTATGTCTTCAGTTTCCAAGATGTATATGGTCCTTTACAGGAAACAATTTCACTTTTTTTACTGTAAACATTCAGTTTTATAGATTGAGAACAATAGCTCAACTTAGACAAGACTAGAAGTGTTACAAAAAGCATTTCCTGTGATGGAAAGGCCTGAACGTGTACTGTATGGAGTTTGGGAGTGTTAAAATAGGCAGCAGCGCAACTTAGGTTGTGTAGATTCGAATGAACACATCAATGAATGGAAAATATTAGAGAGAGTAACAAAACAATATCAATGCAAGACAAATTTGTATAGGCAAATTAGTATGCATTTCCGGGGACCTTGAGTAGCATATAAGTCATGCATTCAGCCATGTTAATATTGACACACTGTCTTACCTTCAGGAAGTGCTGGAGACGTAGCATTAACTAAACCACACACAGTTCACCTCTTCATGAAGCTTGCACTATGGGAGATAAAAAGACATGAGAGATGCATGGTTTAACAGATACAATAGGGAAAAACAATGTAAAGATAAATGAGAATTTCTAATAAAAATAAGTACTAACTACAAATATTATATGATTGCTGGTCATAGAACTATAGGACTTAATGTTTGACATGCTGGATTTCAGACATATTTTGACCTATTTATTTCTTTTTATACCCTGCCCCCAATTTCTCCCTTTTGCAATGGGTATGTTTAAATTGAGCCTCTGTATCTTGTGATTAATTAACTTGTTTTTAATTTTTATAGTGGTTCAGAGTTAAGAGTTTATCTTGGGACTCAGAAGATACTTTGGGAATTTTAAAGAACACTGGAATTATTGCTATTTTCAGGAACAATTTATTGTAAATCCACATAATGAGTTCAGTCATCCAAGTACTGTAATCCTCTTTCTAGTTTTCTTCACAAACCAAACAGTTATATTTGTAATCCCATTGAGACATCATTGGAATCCCAGCAAGTTAATTCTAATCTACCACCACCAATGCAACCCACAGCAAGAGTAAAAACACCAAGACATATTCCAAGTTAAGGGTAGACAAGGAGTCCTAAGTGTAATCCATTGAAGACCTGTGGACAGAGGCTTTGATCCTAGGCCTCTCCCAGAATTTATTATCTTGTGAAGAAGGGGGGGTGACAGGGGTGTGACAGAAGCGGGGTAATCAGGGATGGGTGACAGTGAGGATGGAGGGAATTAGGTAACTTGAGCTGGCTGGCCAGGTGCAAGAATGGCGTCTCTGTAAATTGCAGAGATAAACATATGCAGAGGGATCAATTCACATAATCTAGTTACGGTAGCAATGGCATTGTTTTGGGAGGCTTTTGCTTCAGTTTTTGACATGCAAACTCTTGTGTCCTGGGGAGTTATAGCCTCTTTATCTTGAGGCTCTTACCCAGTTGACATTCCTGGAGCTGATGGCTCTAACATCATATCCTGAACATATTCTGTAGGGAGAACACTATGGGAGGAAACAGCACTGTCTGTTGGCTATACAGATTGCATGTTAGCACCTGGGCTAGCCTTATTTGCAATGCTTAGAGACAATTGAAGAGAGAAGGAAATACTCCAGCCAGCTTTTTACATATCAGTATAAGGAAATGAGTCTTCAAATAATCAAAGTCTCAGTAGTTGTTTTGCATTCAAGGGGAGTCACTGGGGTTGTCTCCCACACAATTGTTGAATTTTTCATTCTGTATAACACAGTTTTATTATGTTAAATGGGATCATAAACTTGCTATTCTCTTTACTGGAGCATAGATGTGGTTTAAGGAGGTTTATTTGGGTGTCTCTTTGACAGGGGCAGGATGAGATAGTTAAGGAGTATGTCAACTTAACTGGCTTTGGGATTTGCTAGGAGGAGTCATAGATCACATTTCTGGGAGTGCCTGTGTGTTTCATGGAAATATAATCTTGGAACCTGTATCTTGTTTCTCTTCTGTTTTTTATTTGTCATTATTCACAGTCTATTTCCTGGCTGCCATGAACTAAAGACCTTTGCTCCACTACGTCTTTGTGTCATGTTTCCTTCTTGGAGTGGCTGACCGTGGACTGAATCTCCTTATAAGACATGAGCTAAACTAAACCTCTCGTTTTTTTAATTGTAGGATTCAATTTTACATTTCATCCATAAAACTGCTGCTAACCTAAAGGTCCAGTCGTACATAGTGATCAGATCAAATAACATTTAGCAAATGCATATGGCTATATATAACCACTAAGTTGTATTTAAGTAAGTGTAATACTAATGTGAAAAGGCTCAGTGGTAAGAGACGGAAACACTTCTGTGCTTGACTGTGGCTCATGACAATTTGTTGAATAAATTTATTTCTCTGACTCATTTTCATATATTCACAAAATAGGTTGCTCTAGCATTATCTAAATCTAAAATTCTGTCAGTAGAAGTAGAGAATTTTATCTAAAGAGACTAGCATACTGGGATTTATAACAAGTGATTAACAGGAAAGTAGAGGTAAATAGCAAAATGTCTACCTAAATAATAGTGTATATTTATGTTGCACAGTTACAAAATAAAACTATTCAACTAATATTGTCTTTTAAAATCAGAAATCACTTTTACTTCCCTTGCAATTATTATGACTTGCCATCTTTGAGTTGTAGTTTTTTGTGTGTCACTAACTACTTGCTTCATGATGAAGGCATTATTTTCCATTTGATTTATGTTACAAACAGAACATTACTCAATGGAAAAGATGATCCTATGATATTTGGTAAACATCAAACCAACAAGACATATTTGACAGTTTCACATGAGATCTCAAAATCTGATTTTTACCAAATTCACCAGAAGTTTTAGATGTATGTTAAATCTTTGATCTGCTAATAAGATTTTACTCATATCTATTTAATAATACATATCACTAACACTAATATGCATTAAATGAATAAATATATAGCATCTCTAATTATTCCTGCATGTGCAATGTTTGAATGAAAATATTTGAAGGCAAACTGAGAGTTAATTTTTATATTTATGACTAAAATTAATTAACACATATTTTATTATTGCCTTTGAGAGAGTAATAGTGATGACATTAATTAAAAGATGATACTTTAAGTGGGAGGAAGACACAGGAGGTTAGGAACTTTAGTTGATCCTTTATATCAGATAATGAAGTTCCCATGGTGTTCAAAACAACCACATGCAAGATTCTCACAGGAACAATGAGCTGGTAACAAATCTGTATCATGACCTGATCCTTTCAATAGTTTAACACTTGCCATACTATTAGTTTTTTGCCACATTTTCTATTGCATGGGTTAAATGACACTTCAAAGACAATTTTTGTATTCAAATTGAAAATGACCTTGTTTTTCATCGTATTCCACTTACACAGAATTTTAGGTCTGAATAATTTCAAATTAAATATTTTACAGGTTCATAAAATATTTCACAGCCATTATGTAAATAAACAAAACTGCATAGGCTTTTTTATCAATTATTTTACAATCCTGGGAACATTTTGCAAAATTCTACTTGATCAGTGGATTTTCTAGGGCTAGTAAGAATAGATGAAAAATATGGAATAAGAAAAGGGAAATAGGGTCATAGAAACCAAAGAAGAGATTTAATGAAAGAGGCAATAGTTAATAATGTAGTATGCATTAGAAAGCTTAGGAGCAGAGCTATAACAGCTGGGTAGAAGCTGCTAATTTTTACAAAGACATCGTTTAGAATCACAGTGTAGTAAAGCAGATCTTCAACTGATTAATAAAAAATTGACACATTAACTCATGGTAATTATTTAGAAAGTATGGACATCAAAGTAAGATAAAGGAAATGAAGGAAACCTTAGCATCTTGTTGTACCTGCCATGACTGGGCAGAGTGCACTAACTAAATATTAAGTGTCATGATGTAAACAACTTATATTTTTCATAACACTTTACCCCTTATGGAAAAGAAATTATAACTCCAATCCATTGTCATGAGCCGTATGTAAGTATTAGGATACAGATTATATATCTGAATGTACTATAGGTAACAAATCAAGCAATAAGAAATTATATATATAAGAAATTTGGAAGAAACTTTCTCAAAAATCCAGAGGCGATGATAATCTTTCTGGTACTAGAGTGATAGTGTGGGTAAGCTTCATAGAAAAGTCAGTACATTAATTTGGTATGAGGTTACCTTTCTCAACTCGTGTTGCTTACTGCAGTTATCAACTTGAAGTCCCAGAATTCTAACCCTAATACCACAGCAAATGAAAATCTTTATTTGATTTATTAATTTATACTGTGTTATCAACCTATAGTGTATGTTCTAGAAAGATGATCTGTTTTAAAATGCCTGTCCCTCTTTAAAAACAAATTTTCTGGCATTATTATCCCACTTCTTGCTTGTAGGGCATTATTTGACTTATGTGCCTATAATAAGTTGCACAAACTTTTTCTAAAAAGGTATTTGATCTTTCATAATTATGATACCCCATAATACCCGGTTTACTGATTATTTCTAAAGATAAAAATTAATTAGCATTATTTATTTTTAATATTTTAATTATGTTACTTAAAACTAAAACTTCAAGCATATAAATCCCATACAATAGTAGATATTCTTCCCTTCTTCACAAAGGAACATTATAGAGTGAATACACACCATTATAAGATGGAATATTAACAGTCTAGCAAACATTTGTATTCATTAAAGAGAGCTTTCACAATCAGACCCAATCAGACTCTGATTACACAGCAATTTAGCAGTACCTGTGCTAGCAGTTTTCTTAGTTACACCCACTTCTCTGCGTTTATCAGTTGTTTTAAAAAGACTGGTTAAAATATAACTGCAAAAATGGAAAATACTTTAATTAAGATTTGGTAAAAATGCTTTTTAGATTTAAAAATTCCTTTCACTTATGTCTGGTGTTAACTTCTGTTGTCTAAAGTAGCAGGATAAAAAGAAACGTGTATCAGCCATCTGCTACGGTTTGACCACCTGAGCTTGGATATACGATTCAAAAGCAGCATCTCACACTTGTTTTCAAGGACCCCGTAACGTAGCCACTGGCTTTATTAGTCAGACATCATCTCCTCGTTCTTTCTTGTATAAATCCTCTTCTCAGAAGTCAGCTTTTTCCTCTTTTACTTGCAATATCTTTTATGTTTCTCCAGCAATCCGCCACCACAGTACAATGAATCCCCATGTCTTTTGTGGAATGTAACTAACAACATTGCTCCCTTTTTCCTCTACCTGTGTATTTCTTTTCCGGTACCTGTGTATTTATAGATCAATCATTTTAATGCTTTTCCGCATTTATGCAGGATGCTGTTTGAGAAAAATATTGACTTTTAATGTCTGTACTAACTCTAATTGATTTACATGACAGATATTAAGTAAGTATTAAGATTGAATTATTTTATTGGTATGCATTAAGTCTAGTATATGACATTCAAAATATATGCTTTTTCCACTTTTGCTCTACTCTTTTTTTTAATACTCTCTTGGTGATCTCAAGTCTACCTGTAAGATAATAAAATTATTATCTAATTTCTAAGATTTTATTCTTTGACAATTTTGAGTCTGCGTTATTTTATTTTCAATACTTTGTTCCATTCACCTATTTGACATGTTGCGTATCCTCTATCTCTATCATCAAATTCTTACCCCAAGTCAGTAAAAATTACTTTTATGTGTCACACCATTTAGTTCATAGTGTTTTTCAGACTAATTAATATCCCTGCTAATTAAAGAAGAGTGGCAGCAGAAATAAGCATACTAATGACTATAGATATTTGTAGAAATTTACATTTATCAAATCTACACATATGATAAAATTGCATGGAACCAAACAAACCCATATACACACACAAATGCACACACATACCTCTACCCTAGGGAAAACCTCAATAAAATTGGTGCATTGTACCAATGTCAATATCTGATTTGTGATATAGTACTTTACATTTTCAAGATGTCAACATACTGTGTTGAGAAATTGAGTAAGTTTATATGAGAACATTTCTTGTTATTTCTGAAAAATTACATGAAATCTATAATTATGAAACAAAAATTGTGGAGGTAAGTACCACATTTATTTAGTCCCATAGTTGAATGCTCTCAATATGTTTCCCAATGACTCTCTTATCGGTACATAAGTACACTTCAGAGAAAAAGAAAGATCCAATGGATGGAATGACTTTCAATATGCACTGTGTCTAATATATTTTGTCAAATAGCAGCAAAGAAATAAAATGTAGCCATCAAAATTAGCAAAGATATGGAGGAGGGCCAGATGCCAGCCTTTTCCCATGACTCAGTGCCATTCACCAACTGAAGGGGAAGAGAACAAGAAGTCACCAGGAAGCAAACCCTCCCTGCAAATCAACACAATGTGCATGCTGCTGGGGGTAGAGCCTAACTGAGCCCCTTCTGGTGCATGGGCCGGGGAAATTAAGAGGAAATACCACTCCCCACTCCCCTACCCTGCTCTAAGCAACACACTGATCTGGAGAAACACAGGCTGCTATGATAGCTATTAAGATAAAATAAAATTTATTGCTTGCAGTGTTTAGCATTTCACTGCCTTTGCAGGTCTAGAGCTGGTAGTCTGATCATATATTCAGAGGATAAAAATAGACAATGTGGCATATATTGGGGGAGGATCTCCTCATGGTGGTAGCCATTGTTAATTCCCTATAATCTAGTTTTGAAGACTTGTATCATTGTCATTGTTTTGTTGGGCTGGATTTTATTGTTTTGTTTCATTTCATTTCATTATATCCTATAGCATAGGCAGCTATTTCAAAATAAGATAAATTATGATAACCACTAAAAATTTGCTATTGTCTTGTTTTGAAGACCTTTATTGCAGTCATTGTTTTGCTATTATTGGTTCTAATCAATTCTGTTTTGTTTCATTTTTACTATGTCTGAAGGAATCTGTATCTATTTTGAAGAAAAGAGGCATTATGATAACCATTGTTAATTTCCTTCCTAATGCCTAATTAATTTCCTTCCTAGTTTTGTCATAATTCTGAGTATTTTTCAAAGAAAGGAACTGTCATCATAAGAAAAATATTATTGCATGGATACAGTTTTATAGGTATAAATGCACACACACACTCAAACACAAATTAATGCATGCACACAGACTTCTGACATTGTAATCTCTGTTGAAAATCATTGTCATCTTTCAAAATTCTCAAATTTGGGTGGACTTTGTCTTCATTCTTAATTTCCCATCTTTTCTATTTGTTTCTATTTCCTAAATGAGTTCGCCGATACTATTTCATTTAAATATTACATACATATACACTTTTAATAACCAAAATTTTACAAAAAAATTGCACTGTCCCTTGAACTTCAATTTTACATCCAACTCTCTTTTAAATTTGATATAGTCAAAACTGATTCCCTCTGCATCTTTAGCTTTCCAGATTTGGGGAATGGCATTTGACCCTCCAGATGTTCAAGTCAGAAACCTTGGCATGATAATTGCTGCAGTCCATATCCAATTCATAAGGAATTCTTTTCAGTTTCATCTTTGAAACACACTTACTTACACATGCTTTAATTTCCCCTTCATCTACAGTAGCTGTTAGTCCATGAAAGTTTCTTTTTGCAGGGATAATAGCTGATGTCTAAGATCTTTTGTGGTCATTGTTGCTGCTATTGTTGTTGTTGTTGTTAAAATTATAGGAGTGGAATATCATTAAGTGGGAATAGCTCAGGTATACTACTTTTCTTGCCAAAAGCAAGAAAATCTTTTTACCTACAAATTGCTCCTTCCAAAATATCAAGTATGCCTGGATAGAGAGACTCTAACTTGTACAACGATCATATTATCTTTCATTATTGTGATCTAAAGATATATTTCTGAGCAATGTCTTCATATTCATTCACATAAAGCAACCACCAAGTAACCCAAAGAATATCTGAAAAGTGATCATCAGGTAAAAGTTGATCCTGTGCTCAAAACCACTACAATTGTCCAAAATTATCCCTTCCTACTATACAGGCCACGTGTTGCATCATCGAACTTGTATTTTTTACCCAGGTTTAACTAGCCTACCATATGCTCCAAATGCCACTCTTTTGTTCTTAATCTGATTTTTTACAGCATTTTACCAGGCATTAAATCCTTCTTTATTTTCTAATTATTAACTAGAACTTAATGAGATAATTGCCATTCCTTCTGTTTGACTGATGCATTCCTCAGTTACTAGAAGATGTCCAATATGTGAACCCGATGATCTTTGATAAACTTAAAGAGAATACATACTTAATATAATTGTTTATTCACTCAATGAATAACTTTGAGCTTTTGTTGAACATGTTTAATTTTATGGACTTTCTTTTCTTGGTTGTAACTTTCAACATTCTCTATTTTCATTCCGAATGTTAATGTCCATGTGTTATTTTTTCTTTTTCCTTACTTTCTGTCTATGCTACGTGTCACTGTGAACATTTTCTCTTCTGTGTCAGAGGTAGCTATTATTTCACCTGCAAATTATCAATCATCTCTGAGCTCAAATTTTATTTCATTTATCACTTTCTAATCTTAATTCTTCTTCATCAATTGTCCTATCCTTAGAAATGATCTCTTCATAAAATGATACTGGAACTAGAAAATAGTAGGAACAAAATAACTATAAGAGGAGTAAGAATCATTAAATCAAACTTTACGTATCACTCTTCCTTTATGATATCAACAACCTCATTTTATAAATAAAAACAAAACAATAACACTTGGGCGTATGCTCAGGATTTCCAAATAATTCATAACAGAGCCTGGATAAAAAGTTATATACCATTATTATTAACTTGGAACTTTTCTGATATATTCTTTTATATGGTTGTATACATTATATTGTTTTCATAGTAAGATAGAAAAATGCACCAAACAGAAGTTTATGGATTCTGAATTAGAAAATCAGAGGATGACTATTTTACAGGTGTCTCATAAATTCTACACAGCTTTTATATTCATTTGAAAATTTTTTCTTTATAAAGTAGCTGCAAAATCTCTTTGAGAAAAGAAGAAAATTCAAAGTTTGAAGACTGCTGTGGAGAAAAAGTGGGTGAAAAATCTATAAAGCTGCTGTAGATAGACAATGTTGTACTATCTTCTTTCCCATTGTCTGGCCATATAAGAGGATTTTAGATTATCTCCTTTCTGCCTTCAGAAGATTTACAGCAGGAAGTTAATAAAGCACTCAGCAGAAGCTAAGACACAAAATAGGCAGGGAAGGGAAAGATTACATCATAGAAAGATAGACTTAATTGTATTGTAGATACCAAGTGGTCTCTTTAGAAATGAGTAGCAGAGCAATAAGACAAGCAATAACTGTCCAGCAAAGCTAAACAAAAGCCATCAGCCCCCTCCCTTGAAGCAGCACTGGAGCGAATTCCAGGGGAGAGAATTCCATAACCTTGAACAAGTAAATGTTTTCTTTATCCCAGAGAGATACAGATGAATAAGAATCTAGTGCACAAAGTAAGGAAACAGCATGCAAATGAAAAACAAAGCCAAAAGCAAATCAACCACCAAGCAACCAAACAAAAGAACACTCTTCAAAATCTGCACATTGAAATTTGTGTGTGGCTGAGTATCACAGAGACGCGATCTGCAGTGGCTACATTAAGTGGCTACCTAGGAGTCCAGACAGTCACTCAAATCAGTATTGTAAATAATTCATGAACTAATCAGGATTTGTTATCTTAGAATTAATATCAAGGACTTTTTGGTTATTTATTTGATTGTAACTAATTTGCAGAGAACCATAAAACATAATTGACTCATGTACTATTTTCTCAAATGCAAAATAAGTAACATAAGATAATATTAACACTATTATTTATGATATTTGCTATTTGAGGTATGTAATGCATTGAATTATTATTATGATGTATAAAATGTGGAAAAGGTTTGATAATACTGTTTCCGATTCTAAGAGATAACCCACAATTCTGTACCTTGAAGTGATATGAAAATTAACAGCAGTATTAAACATTATTGTGATTATTCTAATGGTAATTATAATGCAAAAATTAAAAATAAAACATTTGAAAATAAGTGAGAATTCTTTGAAATTCTGATAAAGTCTACAGAGAATATGTTTATTTCTTCAGATATGTGTTCATTACTAAGTAAATATATTTGCATTTTAAATGTATTATCTACAGGATTTTTCTGTACAGTAAGATTGCCTTCTTTTGCACCTCATCATTTGAGAAACAGCCATATATACAAAGAATGCATTTTATTTCATTGTATTTTCATTTATTGATTTACATATTCATCTTTATTCTTTCTTTCATGCATTCTTTCTTTCTGTCTTTTCTTTTCTTTTGTATTTTTGAGACAGGGTCTTATTATGGTGGTCTTGAGCTCATTTTGAAGCCTAGGCTGCTCTTGAAATTGCACGGATCCTCCTGTCTCAGGCTTTGAGTCTTGGGATTACAGACAAGTGCCATCACATCCAATTTTAACTGTATTATTAAACAGCACAGCTCTGTCTTGTTTTGTCACGCTAATGAGTTTTGTATATTTTTACAAACATCAATTATTGCAAATGTTAGTAATTTATAATGTTTGGTAATCCCAATCAATTTCACTTGTAATGCTTGCTTCACATATTTTTGTGCATATGTGGTTTTTTGCTTGTGTTTAGATTTTGAGAAATGGATATATTAAATAAAAGAGTAAGTATATTTAGTGATTTGACACCTGTTAGTATATCATCTGAAAGATATTTATGGCCTTGTACATTTTAATTACTACTCCCCAGTGTCTATATTATTGCAATCAACTCAATCCTGGATAATCTCTTGATGAGGTTGATTTTTCAAATGTTTAGATGATATTTGTGTTACTGTTTTAGAATATTACTTACACATTTCTTTTTACAGTTTTTATTGCAGTTATGTTTCTGACAGATGTTTTAAAATCTTTTAATGCTCTTGGTCTTGCATCTTGATTCTGTTTCTTTACATTGCCCTTCACTTTTGTATGTTTCATCACTTCACTTTCAATGTGTGTGAACATGTGAAGTATACGGTATTCTTTATATTTATATATGTGGATTTGAATTGTGCAAGCATCATAAAATATCCACTTGACATATAGCTAAAAATATTGCATCATATTTCTGATTTTTTCCACTACACAAACATAGAACTTGAGTCTTTCTTTTTTATTTCTAATACAGAATTATGAAATTCATTTTGGGAAAATAGTGGGTTCACTTAACATATTGTTTATTATCAATCCCATTACCTAACTATTTTCCTTTCCACTATCTCCCCTGGCCTCCATTCTCTATCTCCAAAACCTTTTTAGTTGACTGTAATGAGAGATATATTTAAAAACTTATATTAACTATCTTCAGATTAATATATATGCTACTGTTACATTTTAAAAATTTTTGTCAAATGGCTATTTTCAAATATTTTCTTGATTGTGTACTTTGAAATGTTATATGAATAAAATTTACACAGAAAATATTTGTAAATGCCTTTATGTTTTCTTATTTACCACGTTTTAATAGTGAAACAGCCTTTTCTTAATTATTTTTCTGGTCTCTGAGACACAGTACCCAGCAACCAGAAGTTAAAGGACAGAAGTTTTTATTTCATCTGTTTGCAGAGACCTCAGTCCATAATCTGCTGGCTCCATAGTAGGGTGGCCTGGCTGAGAAACTGCACTGAGGGGCAACCTGCCTGCCTTCTGCCACTTTATATTCCATCCAGCCTGCCAGCCTTTTGGATGGTGCCACCTACAACCAGGCTGGGTCTTCCCACACCCAGAACTATGCTAAAGCAGTTTAGATACAACAGACACTTAATCCCAGTGTCACAGACCTTAGGTCCAGCCAGTCCTAAAAGATCCCATGTATGAATGAGTACATGCGACTTTAGGGGTGCATCTAGAAACAAGTCATAACATACTTCTTACATAGCATAAAGGGGTATACTTTACTAGTATTAACTTATTTTAAAGTTTATTCAAATTTTTATTTACCAACATGTTACTTTATTTTCAACTATAAACACATATATCATAATTTATCCCAAATACTTAACTAATTTTCTTATTATCATTGTTTTACAATTTCTCCTGTTTCCATTGCTCAAAATACCATATTCTATGGTATATATACATTTATTACATATCACCACATTTGAATGATATATGACATATTGGAGATGTATACACACACACACACACACACATACTTTTATAGGCATTCTCTATTTTGTCCCATGAATCTGGTTATGCCACCACAAATTTCTACGACTTAATTACAGATTTTAAATGTGCTGTGAATATATTTGAGTTTTCAAATCTTTTTTTCATCATAGACTTTTTTCCTATATTCTGCAAAGAAGATAAAGGAAACTGTTTATACTCTTCACATTTTGTACATGGAAGTCTAGTTTTTCACAGTATTTACTTTAAAATTTCTAGTATTTATTGAGAGAAAAAACTTCATGTTGCATCTTCCAAATACATTTTTGTTATTAAATGTAACCATTTCTAACCTTGACAATTATACTTATTC
>PVJX010009410.1:19775-61240 GCA_004027295.1 Dolichotis patagonum | reverse complement strand
TATACTTCCAGGGGCTAAGGGCTGTCTTACAGTTTAAACTTCAGAAACATCTAAAGGTCCAGAAACATTTTACTGTACGGCCCGGTAATGTGTAGCAGGGTATTACAGGATAAAATTAGTTAACTGAAGTCTTAATCTCTTTTCACAAATTGTCTAAAAAGTCTCTGGCCCTGCCAAGGTGTCTGTTTCAGACACACCTGTACATTTACTGCTAGACTAGGGATGGCGCCTCCTATAAATGCTTATGGAACACACTGCAAAAGTCCTAGGGGAGAACTGAAAACATGATAGAGCTCTTTTTATGAATATGAACCACTCTTCTGTATAACAAATCTTCTTTGGAAATAAGCCGCTGAGATGCACCCCTTTCTATTTAGCTTTAAGAAGCCTTTTCTCCCCCATTAACTTGACACTGAAAACATCAGTCTTGGGGTTTGAATAAATACTGCACTTGGTTGCTTTGCTTGCAGCCTGTTTACAATCACCACGAATCTTTTGGATCTTGTCAGACAAGAACAATGGACACTAATGAGGTTACCCACACTGGGAGGGGCAGGCTGCATAATCACATACTTTTCCAGTGAAAGGAAAGAGAGTTTCCACTCTGCAGTGAGCCCTAGATTCAGAGGGCAGACAGGCTGCAGGACCAGATCAGGATATGTTGGGAGGAGATTTTGGCAAAGGTAAATATGAATTTGTCATAGAGGCCATATTGACCAAACAATGGGAGAGGAAACTGAATGAGACCGTATAGTTCACCTTATCACACTTCATTATCTGTAGATAAGTCTTTTGCTCCTGGTTACACTGTCTAACTTAACGTGAATCAAAAATTCTGAGTGGACACTCATATCCTCTGTCTTTCAATCCAGAGTGGGTTGTGCTATAAAATAATTTCAGCCATGAATTTCACAGCATATAGTATTAAATTTTAACTTAGCAAAAGATCTAAATGTGACCGAACTGGATATCCTTCAGTTAACTTGGAGGTTGAGCTGCTGAGACACCATGACCTTCCCTTCTGTGACCTTCTGTGGTCACAGAACAGAGATCAACAGCCTTGCTCTTTGATCCCATTTTTCTGCCGTATCCACAGCACCTGCATTCGGTACCAGCTCTTTATTGTGTATGGTGATCAGAGAGACCCAAGTAAATTAATCCAAAGAGATGTGAACCACCCAAGATAGTGCGGCAAAGCTGGGATCCCAATGGCAGCAGATCCTGCCTGCTGTCACCACCACACAATGCAAAGCAGCAGCACTGCTAATTGTAATAGAAAACAAGTGAAAATCAAATCATGTTTGGTGTGCATTTGTGTGATAATGAGGCGCTTTCACACTTTCCCGTCTAAAGAGGTGTTGTGGTTTCCCTGGAAGTTTATTCTCTTATTTCTTTTTGAATGTACAGTTAGATTGCTTCCTATGCAAGTGTGTGTGCTGGGGAGAGGGACTGTGTCTGGAAAAAAACCAAAACAAAATAAAACAAAAAAACTCTGGGACCATGTGGGAGGGAATGGGAAAACACATAATCAAGAAAAACCGAAGTGGAGTTTTTGTGTCTCCTTTGGCCAAGGTAGGAGAATACGAGCTTGGTGTGAATGACAAGCACCAACCTCTTCAACATTATATTCTAATGTAAGTTCTCAGACTATATGAGTTTTATGTAAAATGCATGTCGCATGTTATAAAATACTTTGGAAAAAAAACCTGATTTGTAGCCAGCTCTCTTAAATCAGTTTATAGGTACCTAAAGTCTTCTAAGTATGTTATATTTTATGGCTATTCTGCTATACTTTCATGCAGTTTGTGTTATTTGTGATTTATTGTTCATAATTTTAGTATAAAAATACATTAATACAACGAACTCTTGTTAAATCTTTTGACACATCTTTGATTTATTGCTTAAGCAACTAGAATTGGAATTTCTGGAACCTATTATCAAATTTGTGATTAGTTTTACCGCAGTTGAATTAAATCATGAAGATACCACTCAGTAAATATTTGTTGCCCTTGTATTTTGTGCTTAGCATGGTGCCATAATAAAGAGCAATAGTTATATGTCAGATTCCTAATTGGTTCTTAAACTTTCCTTTTTTCACCTCAGTGGTAACATGCAATCCTTAATTTTAGGGTATAGATTCCACTAAAAAGAATATCTTTCCCAGTATTCCTTGCAGCAAGGCAATTAGAGGAAAAAGCATGAAATTTTTTATGTAGATTTTGAGAAATATCTTTAAGACAGGCTAAAATATAGGGCTTGTATCTGGAATAACTGTGTTGATTGAAGCTTCTGAAGCCATCTTGACCAAAATAGGAACCAATATTTTGAGAATGGTAGAACCTGAGCCCCTAATACCACGCACATTACACCAACCCTGGACAGCTTTTCTTTACAGCACTTTTCTGAAAAAGAAAAAAAAAATCTCTTCATGGAGGTACTAATATTGAGGGTTTTTTTTTTTGCCTGTAGCACAAATCTTATGATATTTAATAGATGATTTTTCTTTTAGATGGAACAAATTAGAATAAATATTTGGTAAGGAGTAGAGAAATAGCTCATTATAAACTGGAACAAGAAGTTTCTGTGTTCTAAATATCATAACACTAGCATGAATTTCATGCTTCTAAATCTTACTATCACAGTATGGACGATCTTTTAGAATTCTATTTGTATCTCAAAGAAGAAGTCTAAACAATAAGTTAAAAATCTTTTCCCTTAATAAATATTGTTAAACTCTTTTTTTGGAAACAAAATTCACAAATATGATTCTTCATCCTCTACTAAGTCTTTTGTAAACACATGTGTTCTCTGGCATAACATTATATTTTTGCTTATGGATAGCAATAAATTAATGTTATCTATGATCCACTAACTAGAAAAGTAAAACTAGATACAGTAATAAATCACTAACAATATTGAACTAATGTAGAGACTGTCTAACACATACTTCAGGCAGAAAGCAACTCATAATAACTGCTTTTTCCCATTGCAGTGGATATCATAGCTGAAGTAAACTGAAAACCACGTTCATTGCGAGGGTTCAGTACCAATATATTACGTTCACACCAACAGCCCAGGGCTTGTGGTTGCATGTAGCAGTGTGGACACAACCATACAACAGTCACTGAGGTCTTTCATGTAAAATTATAGCATGCAAATATTTATAAGCAGTAGAGATAGTCTTTCCTTCTTAAATGACTTTTAAAAGCCAGATATGCTGACTCATGCTTTTAGCCCAATCTACTTGGGAGGGAGAGGCAGGAAGGTCACCTGCAATCACAAGTTTGAGACCCTTCTACCAACATATAGAGATTCTGTATCAGGAAAACAAAAAGAAAACAACAAGAAAACAAGTTCATTTTATAGGTTCACCACAATTTCTTAGGTTGTTCTGCATTATTTGGTATTTTGAAGTCTGTTTGAAGACTTTTTAACAGTTCTCTGTAAAGCACTTTTAGATTAGTTGCTTAGGCATGTTTTTCTGTAAGTAGAATTATTGGCCCAAGGAATAGTTACATTAAGAAAAAACCTTGTCTATTCCCAAAGCACTTCACACAGGGTTAGGGAATCATTTAAACTCTGTGATGTTAGACACCTCGTATAAGAGAGTTGTTTGAGTCAGCACAGCCGATTGTTGTGTAAAGTTAAACATAAATAAATTCCACCATGTCACATTTTTTCATCTCTCTTCCTTTCTCTTGTAGCTTTATTGTGGCTTAACTACTATAAAATAAAATTGTATAAATTTAATGTGTATGAGTACATGAGTTTGACATATAAGAACATATGTACATGTGTGTGTGTGTGTCTGTATCACCTTCAAAACTTTCCTATATACTTTTTTTGTATACAGGATAACACATATAACCCTCTGTGTGTGTGTGTGTGTGTGTGTGTCTGTGTGTGTGTGTAACTGATACCAACAATACATAGCATGAGGTCTACTTTTTTAGCAAAATTTTAAGAAGTTCACAAATATCACATTTTTAATGATAGTCTATGTTGTAGAGCACATAACTAGAGCTTATTTTCTTGTATAATTTTAACTTTGTATCCATTACCTTTCATTTCTCCTTCTTATTCCTTGAAAATCATCATTCTATGTTCTGCTTTTGTAAGTTTGACTTTTTTAGATAATTCATGTAAGTTTAATTATGCATTATTTGTTCTCTGTGACAGGTTTATTTCTTGTTTTTGTTTTTTGGTACCAGGGATCAAACTCTGGACCTAACACTTACAAGGCAAGTGCTTGAATGTCAACAGAGGCACTTTCTGTAGCATATTTTCTGGGATCAACTACTGTGGCTCAAAGGGTGGGGAAGAGTTTCCTTCTTTTTAAGGCTGGATGGTATTTCACCGTGCGCATTTATCACACTGTTCGTAGCCACGCACCTAGTGGTGGATGCCAGGTTAGTTTCACATCTTAGCTAATGCAAGCAATGTTGCAGTAACACTGTGAGTTTCTATCCTCCCCTTACTCTTCTCTCTCATACTTTCCAGCTGTGCACAGCAGGAAAGCTTTAGGAAACACAAGATTTAAGGGAGGTTGAGGAATCGAGAAGGAGAAGGAGGAGACAAGAAAAGACAAATTTTATGTCCATAGAAAATTTTTAAAGGCCAATCCCTCTGGAACTTCATGACCCAAGTACCAAGAGGACTCTAATAAAACACCTTTCAACTGCTGAGGGGCAGTTTCTAGGAGACCTTTGACAGTCAGCTCTGCTGGAAACTGACCCTTGCCCATGATGTCATGTATCAGGAGGGAGATCAAGTTCCAGGATTAATAAAAGTTTCACTTCTCAATCTCAATTACTTGTCTTTCATATCCATTTTTTCTGGATATGAAGAAACTTTCAAAGGATAGCGTGTTATTGGAAGTAAAACTCAGGGATCTGTTGTCTCACCTAAGGAAACACCTATAGGCACAATACAGAAACGACTAGAAAAATCTATTGAAAAGCATAGACTTCCTTTTCACTCTTTAAACATTGTTTTCAACAGAACTGCTTCTAAATAAAAGATCTGCTTTTATGATGCATTGCGCACCTGAGAAATTTGAGCTAAGATTTATGAAAGGGATTGATTTCATCGTCATCTTTTTTATCATCACACATATGTCGGGCAGCCCAGGGCACAATAAGACGTCTGCAGTTTTATTTGAATTCAGCATCTGCCCACGAAACTAATGCCATAGCAACTAAGAAACCCTTGCACATTTTCCTTAAGAGACTCTGTCTTCGAGAAACCTTTGATATTCCCTCCCCTTCCGCCAAAAGACTGAAGAGTATGTTCTCTGAAAATCACATTTCAGACCTCCTCTTCTTCCAGAAATAATTTACTCCTCTTTAGCACTAAACATATTTCTAATAGGAACTTTTTTCCCCCTTTCATTTCACTCATACCCATAAATCTGAAAATGTCAAGCAGACTTTTTCATTTAACTCGACTTTGGGTGGGAGAGAAATGGAAGGTGACCGAATTTCACATCTTAAACTTCATATCTGCAGCGTCTGATGCCTGGGAGATAGCAGCCAGGTGATAAACTTGAATTTAAAGGGCTTTGCTGCAGAACTGTCCCTGTGCTGGGCCATCAAAATGTTAACCTGGAGAAGACAGTCGCCTTGTGATGCCACCTTCCTTTTAGCATTCTTTGCTTATTGGGTTGCAAACCTTGCTCAGAAGATAAACCACTTTTCTCTCCACTTCCTCTTATGGCTTGCCTTGCTGCTTATTATGGCTAACATCATTTGTTCTTTTAAATATTAGCCTTTTGCATGAAAGATCTGTGCAAATTCTAAGAAGAAATTTCTTCATAATCTTTTCTGCATATGCTTTGTTGATGTATTTTAATTTATGCATAATAATCATACCTATTTATGGTGTGTGGTGCTATATTTAGATACATGCATAGAGTGTGAGATGTTCATATCTGGGTAACTAGCAATTTTATCACCTCCAACTCTCATTGTATCTTTGTGTTGGGAGCATTTGCAATACTTTTATAGATAGCTATTTTGAAATACACAGCAAATTATTGTTAACAATTTTTACTCTGCTTTGCCATTGGATACTAGAACTTACTCCAGTTATCTAACTGTGGTGATGTGCAGTTAACTCAACTTCTCATGACATCTCTCTTCTTCACTGCTCCAGGCTTCTAGTACCCATCACTTCACTCTTTACTACTGCGGCTATGATTTTCTCCTTCTATATCATACCTTTCTGAGTATAACAAAGATAGACAATTTAAAATTTGTGATTTTAATGTTTAGAGCACAGTTCTGTATATTAAAAACACTCCCATTGCAGTGGAAATCATTATCATCATCCATCTCCAGAACTGTTTACCATCCCAAAGTAAAACTCTGTCACCATGAAGGAACAACTCCCTTTTCGCACCTCCGGCCCTTGGAACCTGGCCCTTCTCCCTTCCGCTTCTGTGAATTTGACTGCACTGAGTACCTCACACAAGTAGAACCACACAACATTTGTGGAGGCCCTCTTATTTCTTTTGACCTAATATCTCTAAGGTTGATCCATGTTGTACTATGTCTCAGAATTTCCTTTCTCATGGCCCTGAAATAAGGCCAGCAGTTTGCTGTAGCTGCTGGTTTCAAACAGGAGCCTAAAGAGAATTCTTTCTGTGGTCTGTTGGCCATTTCAGAACTTTGGAAATGTAATGGTCAATTCATCAGAAAGAAATAGCAGGTGAGTGTAGCGGACATTAGGGGGCCTGCAGGGGAGAGACCCTGATGCCTGGGGACCTGCACCGTGCAGTTGACTCAGGGTGACTCAGGGTGCCGAGAGAACAAGGAGCTCAGTTCCTTCCCTCTCTGTGGGGCGGCTGTGAGTGTGGCAGACTTTCTGCGGCCCGAAGGAGAGAGACCCTGGCACCTTGGGACCCGCACCATGCAGTTGACTTGGGGTGCCGGGAAAACAAGGAGCTCCTTCCCTCTCTGGGGGGTGGCTGTGAGCCTGCCGGCTTGCGGGCTGAGAGTCAGACATCTGATGTCGTCCTGTCCCATGTCCTCCCTTCCCCTTAGCAAGTGGGAGCCAGTGAACTACACATCTTGTGAAAAGATTGGCTATGTTATTTAGTTTGAACTCCCCATATGCAAAGATATGGACAACCACTTGGAAGAAAACAAGAGACAATATGACAGACAGTAAAGATCTCTGGTTGTCTAGCTTTGAAATTTATGCTTTCTTATGTCCCGTTCTGTTGTGTTGTGTTGTGTTTAATTTTACCCCCTTTAAAATAAAATTTATAAAAATTTTTCCTTTCTCTTTAAGGCTGAGAAATCTTGCATCCTGAGTGTAGACTATGTTTTCTGTAACCACACAGCTCCAGATGGGCCCTGGGGAGAGTTCCGTTATTGTGAATGATGCTGCTTGCAGCCGGGATATACAAGGATTCGTTAGACTCTCTGCTTCCAATTGTCTTAGATACATAACCAGACATAGAACCGCTGGGTCACGTGGGAATGTTATGTTTAAATTTTCTGTTTTTCCAGTGGCTTACATCTACCCTTGTTCAGTTCCCTTATATTTTCTGTGATCCTATTGGCTCTCTTGCAAATAACTTGCTCAAATTATCTATTATCTTCATTTATGTCTTCTTCTCCAGCCCACTGTTTTGTCACTTTTCACTAGTGCCAGTTTGCAGAAGGATTTTGGTAACTCCACTGCCTTCTACCTAGCATGAGCAGCCTCATGGTAACCATATCGATATTTTGGCCAACCATTAGCTGTTATTCCTATTTTTCAGATTAAAAAATGATTAAATGATCTGAGCTACTATGCTAATTAGTTTGTGTAGCAAAACACCAACTGAACCACAGAACAACCATAAGTTACCTTCATGTGTCACTTAGAGAACCGAAGAAGTGGTTACATAGTCAAAGCTTATGAATTCCTAGTTGCGTACTTTCTGATGTCTCTGGGTTTCTATGTAGTTCAGTCATTCTAAAATTGCCTATTTTTCATTGGATTATCTCCTTTTTCACCTCATTTCTGCATCTTTATTTTGTTCTGAAGTGCATGATAAACTCAGCAGTTCCTTCCTCTTTGTATGGGTCTGTGATACTGCAAGAGAAATTTCATAAGCAACATCAAATGATTCTATTTTTTCATCTATTTTCAAGATCCAAAAATACCACAAAAGATTTACAAATGCATAAGTTTAATTTCAAGTGAAGGGTCAATCATTATTTGATTCTTAAAATACCCTGAAAAAGCAGGAGAAGCTTAATAGTGAATTCCAAGGAAATGGTGAGTTCACTCATCTGTTTATAACAGACGTGCTGGGGACTGTTATCTTTTGCTTTTTACAAACCACACATTTACTGAGAAACACTGAAGCTGGATTCTATGCTTGCAGATTTAAAGCTGGATTTCCTACTGAGCTATGGTATTGGTAAGGTTTTATTGGTTTCTCATAGATGTTATCTATAAAATTTAAGTACTTTTCAGGTGTGGGCAAACAAACATGTAAATGTCTCTGTATACACCACCGAGGGAGAAAGGTAGAAATATTTTCGAATGTGATTACAAAAGCCAAAATTTAAAAAGAGATTTTGAGTTTTAGTTGCTGCATTTACTGGTAATATAGAAATCATCTATGTGGTGAATACCTTTTAAATCATTGTTTCTTGGTTTCTTCAAAAAATTGTAGTAAATGATTTATAGCTTATATTGTGCCATCTTAGTAAGTCATACATGTATTTTAAGGGTACATATATCCAAAATACATCTTCTTCAAAAATATTTGTGACTATATACTAGCTATATTTTCAAACAGAAAAAAAGGGGCCAAATTATTTATGTTCCATGTCCTCCTTAGAAAGTCAGCAGAAGAGGCTGGTTTTATATATGGCCAACTGTCTTGATGACAGTTTAGGGGTTTTAGGCCAATTAAGGACCACTTTCATGAGAATCATTTGGATTGGCGGCACAGTTGACTTTGATTAAATCACATTTGTTGCATCTTTTAAAAATCACTAGGCTATGACCCTTAACAGTTTGAACATTATATCCAATAAAGGTTTTTAGTGACATTTGAATCCACTAGGGGCTTCTTCAATGGTATTTCTCTACCTACCCTTATTTATCAGAGGTCACCACGAATCATTTCAACACTGGAGTCAGTCACCAGCACCAAATTTACTTTGCTTTCTTATTCTCCCTCTGACCTCTGCTCAATGGGCTTTAAATGCATTTGCATTCCCAACCCCTAGTACTGTATTATAGCTGTTTGAAAGGATTTTAAACATCCTCTGTGGTCAGAATTCCCCACCTGCTCAGAAAAGACCTTCAAAGCAGGAAAAAAAAATGAATTAATTAATTCAACTCTCACAGTCACTGCACTAATGAATCTTCCACTTCTTCTCCTGGAGGAATCAGGGAAAATCTCTGTCTCCAAGTCCAGGCTCTTTTTCCCATGACTTTTTTCCAGTCCTGTCCTCCCAGGCCCACGGGCTCAGTCAGTGATGTGGCTGGAGAAGGCCAGCATGGGCCCTGGGTGGGGAGAACGAGCCGTGTAGACACAGGTACCTGTGTCCGTGTGGTGACTCCTATGGCTTCATAACGTGCAAAACCACCCTCAGGTCTGCTCTCAGCACGATGGAACCCTACACACGTGTGACTACTGGGAAAGTCAGATAGGTCGTTTATACACAGTCTCACTGCTGCTTCTCCGCTGGCCATAGTTGGTCAGGTTGACAGGCTCGTGCCTCCCTGCTTCTGGCTGGCCTGTTCTTCCTGTATTCTCAGCTCCAGAACAGCCACAAGAGGTTTGCTTTAATTTTTGCCTTATTCCTTGTTCTCTTTCTCTTTTTCCCCCAGCTCTTGTTCCTTAAAGGTCGGAACGTCATGGTTTATCCTGGGGCTTCTTAGTGACCCTTGGACCTGGTTCTTCAGTGTTTCTGTCTGAACTCTGTGAGAGTATTTCCTTCCATGCGTAATTACGTGAAGTGTCTTGAGAGGTGGATCTTGGCAGGTAGTAGCAACTGGTAGACCCTAATAAGCGTGACAGTGTCCTTTCAAGAGAAGATGGGTGTGGTTTAGACCTGCACGAGCACAGAGAAGCCAATGTGAAGATAAGAACAAGAACTAGAATGGGGCAGCCACCATCCAAGGGGTGACAGACTTCTGACCTCAAGCACCTCAGAGAATAAATTTCTCTGAGAAACCACCATGTGTGATAGTTTGCTACAGTATCCAAGGGAACCAAGGCAATGCTCAAGTACAGCACTAAGTTTTAAAGAACTATGAACAGACAAACGTTTCCCGGACATTCTGAAATTTGAATGAGGTACTCTAGTCAGAAGACATTGCATGAATTGTTCATTTGATTCATTCATCCAGTGGAGAGCACAGAGGGGCTAGCAGAGACTGGAGTTGCAGAAAATCTTCAAGGTCACGGGCAGCAGCTGGAATTTGTCGTGCTGACCAAAGAATAGGAGTAGTAGAAGAATTAAACAGAGGACCTAAATTTGCCTCTCTAATATTATATCAAAAAAACGTATGACTCGTTGCTATTGAAGTACGATAGAGCCTGCTGCTTTCTCTAGAGTACTGTGGCCTCTTGCAATGCACTGCTTTTTTAGATAATTTGGTTTGAAATCCCCCTTCCACTGAAATTTTTCTTTCCTATGTGTGTTTGTATCCACATATGCTGCATTATTTGGAAACCCATTCTCTATGGATGACTATGAATTTAGTGCTGGGTAATGAGTATTTTTTTAATTTAGATTTATACAGAATTCTAACACTTGGTTTATATTATGCATATTAAAAATAGCCTGTATTCTCTAGATCGGTAGCATTCTGCATTGTTTTGAGTAGTGGCAAGGGGAGAGAGTAAGTCTACAGCAGGGTGGGATTTACCCTGGCTTTGTTCAGCAGCTTGTGGCTTGCATGCTAGATGTGAGTAGGATAAAGCCAAGGTGACGATGACCTCTGATCTGCTCTGAGTCACCATCCTGTCTCTCCCTGAGAAATCTCTTTCCCTACACCCACCCTGCACCAGGCCCAGGTACCCTGGAAGCATGGTTCCAGGCAAATGAAAAAGCAGTTCACTAACACCGATCACTGTTAGGGGTGTGAATTTGCCCGGGGTTAAATATCAAATAAATAAAATATAAAATGCATTCCATTTCTTCCTCGCCCTCATGGGCGTTGATGAATTCTAGTTGTTTATCATTCCTGCACACAAATGTCACCCATCATGTCGCTAAGCGTGTTTATTCTTGAACTAGCTTACCATATTTCTGTGCCCACATAGAGAGTAAAAGCCTCAAATCTAACACTTTCGTCAGATGTCTTAGGGACGTATGTATTTTTTTTTTAAAGGTAAAATTAAAGTATTTACGTAGCTCTTTGCCAAGAAAAATGATAATGTTTTAAGTAAATATTCCAGAGCTGAGATTCTGTGAGGATCTTCGAGCTGTGGGTGGCATTTGAGCACTTCGCACTTGCTCTTCTTTAAGAAACACGACACTGAGCCGCTGGCGCCTGCCTTTACCAGCCTCTGGGAGCCCAGGGCAGCAGGGGAGGTGCCAGCCAGGACCCAGAGAGATCTGGAGCTCATGCAAACAGCCTTTGTCCTGAAGATATCGGTATGGCTGGAAAACACAAAAACCTCTGCTCACGGAAGTCTCTTGTCAAGGGAAAGACACTTAATCTCAGAGCCCGAGTCCTGGCAGATTTCCCATACTCCACGCGAGGACCTGGATACAGTGTCGCTGCCACAAGGCAGCTGCCAAGAGCCAGGGAGGACTGCCATCTGGTGGGAGCATGGAGTTACTGCAAACAGTACAAGTCATCACTTCCGGTTTAAGTATTGTGGGCAGCCTAACTTTTAAGGCAAACGTGAAATGAAAATTTAAATCAAACACCACCTCAAGCGAGCACTGAGGCTATTAATAAAAATAATTTCTATTATCTTACCAGTCCTTTTGTTTTGTTTTATCTTTCCTCTAACATGCAAAAAAAATGGTGATGCTGAATAATATTTCAGGGGGTTCTATTTGAGCGCTCAGTTTTTCCTTATTCATCAATTTCCTATTTATCAAAACTAGGAGAAATGCTCTTATTACAAAAGCGGCAGTGGACTACTCAGCTTGGACTCATTTGAAGACAGAATACAGAAGAATTAATGATATAGCCAATCACGAAAATAACACAAACATCGGTCGAAGTGATGGGTCTTTGGGCTCCGCTTCGGTTTGCATTTCTGGGTATCATCCCATCTTTCTGTGCTGGTTTCATTTTTCATCTGCACCTCTGTACCTGACAGCTGGATTTTACCCTGGCAAATGATAACGACATCACAGTTGCACAAAGATTTTCTCTCCTTTAAGGATTTATATAATCCTGACGCCAAGTCTTGGGCTACAAAGCACATATTCAGACATAGCTGGCTTTTGAGCAACTCTCATTATTAACCTGATGTCACCTTACTGAGCTCTCCGCTCTGTGGGGGTAACGTGGCAGTGGATGGAAACATTTTCTGAAGTTTTAGGCCGTGTGTGCCTGTGTTTACGTCAACTACACTTCACAGCCCCTGTTCCTCCTGATGAATTTGTCTCCATTTAATGCACAGATTACATGTAATAAAATCAGCTTTCTCTCAATACATGACTTTAAGTATGCATTATTAACAGACCAAAATAGAAATGACACATCTACAGTTTTTGTCCTCATCAAATAAAAATTTTAGTATAAGTGAAAAAGACAACAGAACCCAAGCATCGTTCTCCCTTAAATGTCTTAAGACTGATGAAGGATGAATGCCAGAACCCTAATCCCACTCACACCAGGCGGGGTATGGACAGGGTTGCTGTGGGGCACACGGTTCCCTCCAGCTCTCTCAGACCTCTCTGCCTGTGCGGGTGAGGGCAGCCTGGCTTCTCTCCGCCCTTCTAGGTTCCTTGGTTAAGCAGTGAACTAAGTGACATAAGCAGGTTCATAGGAGAAAAAACATCAGTTTGCATACTTTACATGGAATCCCCACAAAATACAAGACTTGAAGAACAGATAGACGGTGGTGGCTTATGCAGCACCCCGAGCTACGGAAAGTTTCTAGGTGACAGCGCACAAGTAATGGGAGGAGGGGATGAAATGGATTAAGGTAAAGCTTGTCTTGTTATGTAGGTAAATATTCTCTCAGGTGATAAAAGCATCACTGAGCAATGTTTTTTTCCTCAGAGGAACAGGCCTTAGGGTACAGCCTCTCCCATGATCCTGAGTTGACCTTCCTTGGCTGCTCTAATTCCCTGAAAGGGGATTCGTGACAGTTGATGGAGGACCTGACAGTGGACAGATTGGGAGAGTTCAGGGAAAGCCTCTTGTATCCCTGTTTCTCCATGTGCTGTGTGCTCGAATTCATCTGCACACCAAAGCATTGCGCTTAGGAACGGCACTTCTCTGGCTGTCTTCACTGAGTTCACTGATGATTTCCTCAACAAGGAATGTAGTGCTTTAACGAGGATTAGTGGCTGCCAATCTTGGAAAAAGAGCTCATACTAAATGATTTCCTGGCGTCCTTTGGGAGAACCATTGATCATTATTAAATAAATATCCACAGTCCAGATTCCAGGTCAAGGAAAACGCAGTTGTCCACGTGAGACAAGCTTACCCTCCTGTTCATGCCTGTCACTCAGAGAGACTGTCCATGGGCGGTCTCATCTTGGACTTTCTGAGGTTGTCCACAGCCGTGGCAGATGGACCGGGTTCTGGGTCTTCACCCAGCCCGGAACGATTTGTTCATGGTATGAACTCACTCCAAAGTTGCCTGGCTTGTTCTTTAAGATGTCTCTTGTAATCCGCAACCTAAATTTTGAAAACACTATGCTTCCTGGATTTTAACAGCTAAAACACAAAAAAATACATCATCTCCATATGGAGAAGAAACCGCCAACTCTTCTTGAATGATGTGATCATAGGCAGGCAGAAGATGTATTTCCTTTATAAAGACACTAATTGAAACCAATAAACTGTAATGACTGCTTTCAATATATTGAGAATACAAAAGAACACTTGTTCGCTCTGTGCTTGGAGAAACTCGTCTACTAGACAAGCAGTATGAAACTTAGTGCCTAGTTTGACCATCAACTAGCCAAGGATTTCCTATTCATTTAAAGACATTATTCCCTTCAAATCAAATATGAACTTCAAAGAAAAGCTTAAGTTGCTGCAATAAAAAAATACTGTCAAATATTTTCTCTCAAAACAAACATGCCATTTCAAATAGCTTTAGTAACACGCTACAGGGATTCAGCTTCACATAACTATGGGTATCTTGGTCATAGCCACACTTTTACCATCTTGGTTTGCAACCCAAACTCTGTGTGACAAACAGGTTTATTAAAACAGTTATAAGCATGTTGTAGAGGCCACTGGTCGGCTTTTGACTGATGTTAGATGTGTGAACAGTTTCCAAGAGAGTCCACATACATCGCGGTTGCCCAGGGCTGACTTCGGTCTAGCTTAGCATAAAACCCCCTCTTTCCTGTTGGGGTGCAGGGACCTTCCTGTGGTGCTGCAATGCTCCTGGCAGTGAATACCCAGCAGGCTGCAGCGGTGCTGTCTTGAATCTGGCTGCCTCTTTCTGTGATCATAAACAGACTTCTGCCTCTGGCACTAGATTCTCATAGCCTGGAACCAGGATTTTCTGAAAAATATGCTATCTCTATTTGAAAAAATAGTTTTCTACAGCAAGCCCAGCCTTCCTTTGCTTGGTACTCTATCATTGTTAGATTGCAAACTCAGCATCTGCCCATCTCTTGCAACACTGTCCAAAATGCAGGTTCTTTTGCAACTTCGGAAGAAGAATCTTCCTCCCCTGAGACCATGATACACAATCATGGTAACCTTGTACTGATAGCCCACCTTGAAATAAGGACTTAGGAAATCTTATTTTTTGAGATCCAGCATGATCCATGGCCTCACAGCAATGTATGCACAAACACATGCGTACTGTTGTCTTCATCACAGTCAAGTCTGGAGAAACTTGATTTTTTTCTGTAGAATTTTCCACAGCATGCATCTAGTTGATTTTATTCTTATCATTGCAAGGACATGGCCCTGGAAATGCCAGTTACACAGCAGAGTCACTCACATAGAAACTTGAATTAGTTGGTGATGTGATGTTTTAATGTCGTTTGTTGTTTCCGAAAATCTCTTCCTAGATTTCTTGAACTTTGCATGTAGTTTCTTTCCTGATTACTGACCATCATATAGTCTAGATAGCATATATTCTTCCTGTGTAGGCTTGCTTTGCTTGTACAGTCAGTTCCTCCCAAAATGTTCTCTTCTGGTTTCATTTGAATTCACAGTTGAATCTTAGTCTGGTAGATTCAGCTGTGCATTTTCATCAGGGAGAATATATTTTCTTTTTGATAAAGTTAGCAGCTGTTCATGATCATCCTTAGTGAAAACTTACTGGACACTTCTGGCTACTGGGTGTTGTTTTGTTTCTGGACACTGCCACTCGGGTAGCTCAGGGTAGCACCCTTGATTTTACAGAATTACATTTGGGCAATGGTGCTAAAAACCTAGATAAGTTGCTCCAAAATTGTATTTTCTAGCATTAAGAAAATCAAACATCACAAAATGAACAATTTTTTCTAATCATTGAAAATCTACAGATTAAAGATTATAATATTGGAGACATCATTAAGAGAGTGAAAGGCTAGATACAGGTTAGAGAAAACTACCTGCAAATAGAGAAGGGATATTAAAAAGGACTTATATTCAGAGTAGACAAATAAGTTCTACCAATCAATAACAAAGTTATAGAGAAGGTGGGCAAAATGCCTGAGCAGTTATTTCACAAAACAGATATCCTCAAGAAGTACTTTCAGTGAGTAGTATAACATTGAAAAGCTATTTAATCACTTTCAATAAATAGCATCAGAACCTCAGAATTACTATATTCTTATGAATACTGACAATATCAAGTGTTATCAACAATTACAGGAATTGAAACCTAATTCTTACTGAGACCATATAATGCTGGGAAGCTGTTTTACAGAGTTTATTAAAATTGGTCATATATATACCGTGACCCAGCAAGTACAGGGTAAGGAAATGTATGTATAGGCACACTCAATGGAAACGTGAAAATGGATATGTATCTTAGTACCCAAAGAAGCATCATTTGTAAATGCTGAAAATTGGACATAATTCAAACATTCTTGTATAGTAGAGTAAGTAAGTATATTTGGGCATATCCACACAATGGAATATTCTATATGGAGTGGATGAAACTATGCAAGATGCAAAATAAAATATACCATATGATCCAAAGTGTGTGCAGTTTATAAGAGGAAATGAAAACTAACTATGATATTTTCACACTGGCTAGCTTTGGGGGAGAGGGGTTAGACTGTGCATGGGTTGAGGGAGATTGTAGGACAAGCTGGGTGTTGGTTACATTCAATTTTTATTTCTGCATGAAAGTGTTACATGTTACAGTAAAAATTATTTTAATATCACGGATACTGTGTGAGCAAAGAAAACATTTTTAAATAGAAATGACAGTTTTCACACTTGTAATATTTCTCCATCAGTCACGTTAAGAGGGAAAAAATGAACTAATCAGACCCAGATGTTAGCCAAAATCTTGAAATTATAAAGAAGATTGAAATGAAGATTTATGAAAACTCTAAGTGACAATTAAATTAATCATATTTTATTCATATTGTGCAATATTATCAACTGAGAAAGTGAAGTTATCGTGATTCACAATATATTTTAAAACCAAACAATAAAAATATGAAAATAATTATCCATATTTTCTCATGCTTTTTAAAATTCTTGTACTCAATCCAATAATTCGTTATTTTTAAAATTCATTAAAAGTAATGTTAAGTCTTGAATATTTTTAAAAATAGTGATAAAAATTTGCATATTATTGAGTATACTGGTTCTTCCTTAAATAGCTAAAATAATACACAGAAGCAATGTGAAAAAATTAAAACCACTGAATTTTTTTCAAAAATTCTCTTGGAATAGACTAAGAAAAAAATATGTAAGATTTCAATATGCTAATCCATGTAACAGACTTAGAATAGTACCTGGCACTTAGTTAGAACAAAATAAAAGTTAACTATTACTTTTTTATATAAACAACTTGGAGGAAGATTTTCTATAAAGTTCCATGAGAGTTTAATTTTCCTTCTCCTGACATATCTGTTATACTTGCTAGTGTGTGCTGCAGTGGTGAAATACACAAAGAGGTATTTTTATAGGTGAAGCCAGTATTCTGTTGCTTAATGATTTCATCAGTGGAGGCGTGGTTTTTAAGGATGAAGGAAGTCAATGCAACCACTGTTAGAGCAGCTGCACACATAGAATATCTTTAACGAGATCTTAAAGGAAAACTAAGAGCTGAATCCACCTATTGAGTGCATCTCTAGTGCACTAATGGGTCACTACAGTAAAGAAACTGAGCCAGAGGTTTATAAAGTTCTGCAGTGTGGTAACTTGTGGAGCCAAAGTTTAAAAATACATTAGGGCTGTCTTTGTACTCTGTGACATCGGGGATGAGAAGGGTACTTTTTTACCATTTAAAAATTGTTCAGAAGATGATGGAAAAAACACACTTTCCAAGATTTAGTATGCACTAGAATTGACTGAGTTCAGAAATGTGCCCACTTCATCAGTGGTGGCAACCTATCAGGAGCCGGGAACACACACATGACCGCTAAGTTGGCCGTTTAGGTAAAAGAAAAGAAAAATAACTGTACTAAAAGGGTTAACTGGAGAGAGCAGATTGAGCATGGGTGGTTTTGGAATATTCCTGATGTTTGCATTTATTGCTGAAAAAAAACTGTGACCTGCTGAACCTCTCTTCTTGCAAACTTTAAAAATGTGGGAATAGTTGTAAGCATTTATAAAGCTTTCTAAAGAATTGTAGTTTATTCCCAATCTAATAATTAAGATATTAAATAATTAATAATAAACATCAATCTATTTAGTTTTTAGAAGTAGTTTGGCATGGGGTAGATATAAATTTGCTAGGTAATTTTACAACATATTTGCAAATTTGTAGGTAGGTTGAAGAATATGTAGAATGACTAAGAGCAATTAATGAAGAACTTTTCCTGTTTAGAGCCATATATTTTGGCAAAGTCTCATTTTTACCAATCAGCCATTAAAACTCAGGGTATAGGGCAGCTAAATCATGTAACAAATGATTTTAATTGCTGAAGCAAAATTTTGTCATGATTTAAAAATTTATGACAGCCATACATTTCTTTTTATGATATCCTATTAATACATGAAATAAAAATTTTGCTTTGAACATTTTTACTTCAACTTTAATCTTGGAAGGTTTTGACTGAGTTCATACCTCATGTGTCTTAGTAGAGAAAATGGCTATAAAGCATATGAGTGTGGGTAAGTGTTGGGTCTGTGTACATAATTTCTCTGTGTATGAGTATCACATTTATGGTTTATGCTTAAATTTTTTGTTAAGAATACATAAAAATGTTTTAGAGATCACTGATTTAAAACTGATAGGAAAGAAAAGATATTATGGAAGAGAAGAACTCATGAGGGCCTAAGAAATGGGGAAAGAGAACAGTGTGACTGTAAATGAAGAGGGAAATGTTTCTCACAAATGATGAGGCATTTCAGAGAGCTATGTACACGAAAGGCCTAGGAACCAAGAAGTCTGCAGATAGACCATGGAAGAAATGGCTGATGAGTAGAAAGTTATCTAGGAAAATGTGCTGTTAGTCAGGTAGCAGAAATAGAATCCAGATTCTATTCTGTGAATACCTAGTGGCGTGTGAGGAAAAGAAAAGAAGCAGTAAGAATAATTGCTCTTTACTAAGGTTTAACCAGAGATACATGATGAATGAGGCAGAGGAGAGAGTCAGAGAATGCAAAAGTGGAAAGAATCATTAAGAAAGTCAAGGCAAGAATGGAGGAAAAAGGGTCGCACTCCCGCGTGGAGGAATTTGCTTTAGGTGTGACCGGAGAAGTCCCTTTCCAAGGAGGGAGCAGGAGAGCTGGGAACCCTGATGGAAGGTGGCCACCGTCGCAAAGGACTAACTTCCCAAGGCTAAGACATGCCAGATTGAGCCCAGGTGCTCCATAAAAGGGACTGGGGTCTGGTCCCTGGAACCCTCTTGAGGAAATGAAGAAGAGATAACTGGGCAACAGTGAGGACCAAGGTCATCAGTTAACAGCAATTTGTATCAGAGACAAATAGGAAGTTTGGGTTGGGGTACCGAAGAAAGGGAAATAAATTTCTAGGAACTGGCGTGAAGAACGGAATGCAAAGTGAGAGTCTCACAGCCACAGTAAACCAGAACATGCCTGTGCTGAGCTCAGAGCCTTGATTCAGGGAGACAGTGAAGCAAGGAGAAGAGAGATGGGCAGAATCGTCCTCCAGGAAGAATGTCCATCATCAAGAAATCAACAAATGACAAATGCTGGCAGGGCTGTGGTGAGACAGGAATTCACCTGCATTGTTGTTTAGCATTGCATGCTAAAGAGTACAACCATTATGGAAATCGGTATGGAGATTTCTCAAAGAACTGAGATTAGAAATTCTATGGGACCCAGCTATCCCCCAATAGGCCCCTTCCCCCAAAGTGCTTAAGACATCATTCTACAGTGATACAGGCACGCAGATGTTTATAGCAGCACAATTGGTGATAGTTACATCCTGGGAACAGCCTGTATATCCATCAACGGATGACTTGATAAAAAAAATGTGGCATCTATACGTGGTGGAATACTAGTCGAGTGTAAAGGGCAAAAGCAAGACATTTGTAGGAAAATGGATGCCCTTAGAGTACAAAATACTGAATGAAGCAAATCAGACACACAAATTTGAGTACCATACGGGTAGCTCTCATCTGACTAAGGTGAAGCACAAGCTAAGCAAAAAATAAAGGAAAGACAGACAGACAGACAGAAAGAAAGGGTAGAACTCTTGCAGAGAGGAAGGGGTCCAGGGGACCAAGGGTGAGGGGTGAGAGGAGAGGAGGCAAAATAAGTAGTGAAGACACACCCTGTCCAAGGTCCTAGTAAGCTCAAAGAACATGGACGTGGTATGCATGTCTGTAAGCATGGGCTAAGATTAATAATATCAACAATAATAAATGGGGGAAAGGGAAACTAGAGGAGGAAGCCGGGAGGGAATGGGTTTAGGAAAAAAAAAAAAAGACTTGTTCTGTTTATGGGCCAGCTCCCCAAGATGACTGTGGAATGCATGCATGGCAAACATGTGCCAATAAAATCAAACAGAGAAGAAGACGGAGACGGAGGAGCTGTGTAAGGGCAGGGAACGAAAGCTCAGCAGAGAGAACTTGAAGCCAAGGTCCTGAGCCTGTGGACATTCTGAGACACAGGAAAGTCCAGATTCTGATTGCACTCACAAGAAACTAAAACAAAACGAAACGAAACAAGACTAAGCAAAAGCGTTCAACAGAGGTGGCGACCTCAGGATCCCTTGGTCATATCGGGAGAATCATGGCAAAGAGAAGAACACGAGAATATGAGCTGGGCAGGGCACAGAGGAGAGGGCACGGGGACGAGGGGGCTTCCTGGAACTCAGAATCTGGAAAGGATCCGGCGCAGGTGGCCGGGGGCTTTGATAATTCATTACACCACGCACACGTAAATGCAGACCATGCACTCCGCAGGAATCAGTGCCGCGTTTGTGTGCTTTTATCAGTTAAAACAAACTTAAAATATGTACAATGAAATCTATAAATCAGTAAAACAGAGAGGGGTCAGTTACAGGGTCTGTGAGTCATTTAATAGTGTGTGGTTGAAGAAATAGTAAGACGAGTGATAGTTGTCAAAGTCGTTTCTACCTCAAGTACCAGGATAGCAATGATTTAAGTCAGGTTGCCGGGATGCACGCTTTTCAAAGCCTCGCGTGAAGGGCTACGTTTTAAGACACAGGAGGAGAAGATGATTTTAAATGTAATCTTTAAGAAACGAATTTAGAATAATTTGCACAGAAACAAACTTATTACCCAGCCCTCCGTAGCTACCATCTGCCGTCCCCAGCAAGCCTCTCTCCGCAGGCCCCTGTGTCACGCGTCCTCTTAAGTCCACGCTCACGCCACAAAAACCAACTGAACCAAAAAATGGGTCACCTAGTTCATTCCACTGTAACTTCTTTAATGTATGAGAAGATTGTTTTCTTGTGCTATGGTCACAAAGTCACCTCACAGAGTCTAAAAATTTTGATTTTCCCATTAAAACAAGACCTATTAAGGTTATGACCATACCCATGCAAAGTTACTACTTTTAAACTTGAGGAAAGACAAAATGAGGCAGCAGGAAGGCAATTTATCTACAGACAGAGAGCTAGCCCAGTGCTCATCCTCTGCGCCCATCAAGTAAGCTGAAGCTGGTACTGCAGCAAGGCGTTTGCCACTTTGTCCCTAAAGCAGCAAACAAATGCCAGCTTTGTCCAGTGTCTGCAGTGAGAGACACCCACAAAGCTCAAGCCAGCAGTTCTCCTTTGTCTCCCTAAGAGTATGACTTAAATAGATAGATAGCTAGATAGATAGCTACTGAGCCTCATTTTAAAATAAAAATATTTCGACTGAGCATTGCTTAAAGCACTTCACTTATCTCTGCCTTCATTCATGGAGCGTTAGGGCAACAAGAAGTGGAATTAATTGAGCCTAATGAAAGCTCCTCATGTCGCCAATGCAGTGTGATAGACAGGAATTCTGAAACTCTTTTCCACCAAGGTATGTGATAATGCGGAGTTCTCCCTGCCTCTGGGAGCTGCAGTTTGATTTTTCCCAAGAGGGGTGTCAAGTCAACATTGAAACAGAGTGATGATATTGCTAGGAATCAAATTACCTTCCCCAGTTTCAGAAGGAAAATAGAGGAAGATGCAACCGAAACATTTGAAATGTGAATACTGGTAATCTCTTCCCTTAATACATAGTATGTTCTTGCAATATTTCTTGGAAAGTGAAGGCTTAAAATAGTGTTAATAAGAAATAAAGAATTTCTTTCTAAGAGAATCTGCTAAGCTCTTTGATTCATGAGGTGCAATAAGATTTCTAATCATAATTCCAGCAGAAATAGTTTTTCATGGATATAGTTCCAGTCAGTCCAGCAGCAAAATACTGCCCTCAGATGACTAGAATATATAGTTCTCATGTTGTTATCGGAACAACCAGGGAAGTTGATACATGCGTCTTTATTTTTAAATTTTTATTATTTAACTGGGTTCACCAAAATAGACAAATTATACATATATATGGGGTACTATGTAATATTTGATTCACACATATCACGTGTAATGTTTAAATAGTGTGAAACCTGCTTGCACTCTCACTTTTTAGTGAAGATAATTTTCTATTTGCATATAGCAGTGCTATTGACTTTTGTGTATTACTTTTGCATCTTGTATCTTTGCTAAATTCATTCATTAGTCCTCATAGTCACATGACTGAATTTTGGGATTTTCTGCGTGCCACTTTCAGCCATTGGCAAATTAACTATTTTTCCAATTTAGATGCCTTTTTTTTTCTTGCTTTGGCTTACTTTCCCTGTCTAGGACTTGAACCAATAATGAACAAATACTGAATGTAAGGGGTCAAAGTGCACATTCTTGTGTTTTTTCCAAACCTTAGAAATTTCTCAGCTTTTCTCCATTAAACATAATGTTATTATAAATCAACTTTATTATGCTAAAGTACATTCCTTGCATGCCTACTTTGTTCCACATTTTTATGAAGCGATGTTGAATTTTTATCAAATGTCTTTTCTTCACCAATTGAGATATAATCATATGGTTTTTACCCTTCTTTTCGTGGCATGAGGCATATTATTGGGATGTGTGGCATATTGAGCTATCTTTGTGCCCCTGGAATAAACCCTGCTTGATCATGGTGAATACTGTTTTTATCATTAGATGGAATTTGATTTGCTAATGTTTTGCTGATAATTTTTGCATATAAATTTATCAAGAATATTGATCTGTAGCTTTTCCCACCCCAGTTATATCTTTATCTGTTTTTGCTTGTTTGTTTGTTTGTTTGTTTGTTTGTTTAAATTGGGTAACACTATCCTCAGAAAATATTTGAAAAGTTTTTCCCTTTTTGTTTTTTGGAATAATTTAAGCAAAGTGCTATGGTTTCTTATATAAATGCTTGGTAGAATTCAACAGTGAAGCCATTTATTCCTGGGCTTCACTTTGAAAGGAAACTTTTAATCACTGATTCAGTCTCATGAGCTTTTACAGGTCTGCTCAGGTTTTTTTTTTATTTCTTTGTGATGCAACTTTTTAGTATTTTTCCATTATTCCTAGATTATCAAATTTGTTGTCATATAATTCTTCAAAATAATCTCTAGCTATCTTTTGTATTTCTGGGGTATCACCTGTAATGATTGCCTTTTCTTTTCTGATTTTATTTATTAGCTCTTCTTGTCTTAGTCTATGTAATCGTTTGTTTATATTTTATCATATTCAAGAATCAATTCTTTGTTAAATTAGTCTTTTGTATTTTTTAGTCTCCTTTTCATTTATATTTTTTCTACCAAATTTGGGTTTATATTATTCTTGTTTTTCTAGTTCTTTGAGCTGCAGTGAAAGATTGGCTATTTGAGAACTTTATACATTTTTTTATTAGGCATCATTGCCATAAACTTCCCACTCAGTTCTGCTTTTGTGGTGTCCTACAAGTTTTGGCATGTCATATCTCTATTTTCATTTTTTTCAATAGTTTTTAAAATTTTCTTCATCATTTCTTCCTTTTTCTATTGGTTGCTTGAAAGTAAGGTGCTGAATTGCACGTGCTTTTATAGTCTCAAAGTTTCCCCTCAACTTCTTTTATATCATTTTAACTAAAAAAATACTAGATAAGATTTAAAGTTTAGTGAGACTTGTGGCCTATCAACTGATCTGTTGTAAAGAATGGTCTATGTGCTGCTGAGAAAAGTATGTATTCAACAGCTGTTGGCCAAATCATTCCATAATTATCTATTAGGTCCATTTTAATCTAAGATGCAATTTAACTCGAATGATCCTGAGTGGATGGACTGTTACAGTGGGTGATTTCTCAATTGGTGAAAGTGGGTTTCTACAGTTTTCAGGTATTATTGTTTTGGAGTTTATTTTCCCTTTATATCTATTAATCATTGCTTTATACCTTTGAGTATATGAGGTGAATAAACATTTAGAATTATTTTCTTTTGCTAAACTGATCACTTTGTCATATAATGACCTTCATTGTCTTTTGTTTTATTTTGCTTTTTACTGCTTTTGTCTTAAAGTCTGTACTACCTGGCATTTGCACAGCTACTCCTTCTTTCATTTGGCTTCCACTTGCATGAAATGTCTCACTCTATCCCTCAACTCGAGATCTGTACAAATCCGTAGTGGTTACAGTGGAGTTTAAACATGACAGAGAGTAAACACAGTCGATTTGGGGATTTGCCCCGGGTGTGGGTGGAGCACCCTTCTGTGTGTGTCTAGGGGGTCGTGAGAGTACATCCGGCCTTGGAGTCTGCGCGTCGCTTTCCGCTTCCTCTCTAGCAGTCTTCACACGCTCTGCTTCCTGGCTTTCTAGAGCCGTCATCTAAGCAGCTTGGTTCCGTAACAATCTTCCATCAGGTCATGGATGGAAACCAAGAGCACATTAAACTTCTCCTCCTCCAAATTACGGGTGGGGAACTGTACTGCAGTGGCGACACGGTGCCTTAGAGATGAAGTGAGCTTATTGTTAACAGTCCAGCTGCCAGGTAGTCAAGTCTTTCCTTTTTGGCTTTCTCTCACTCCATGAGTTTTCTCACTTTGATTGTTGACAAGTGGCCTCACTGTGTTGCACCGAAGATCCTCTCACGTCAGCCTCCTAGGTAGCTCAGAGCACCACCTATGTCAGGTGCGTGCTGTAGCCTCCAGTTGAGCTACGGCTTTTAACTGGATGACTTAACCCATCTATGGTGAAATAAATCACTGCTAATAAGATCTTACTGCAGCCCTTACATGACTTCTAGTTTTACTGAAGTTCCTCTCTCTACTTACCACAGTCATCCTTGGTGGTTAAATGAATTACTCTATTAGTGCATTTTAGTTTATTATTTTTGGCTTGTCTATTATAAATTTTTGCTTTGTGGTTACCATGAGGTTTACAAAAAATCTTTTGATTATACCAAGCTTATTCTAAAGTGATAGTGCCTTAACATGATCATAAAGATAAGAATACAAGCAAACAAATGAATGAAAGAACACTAGAATGTTTGGCCAGGCCCAGTGGCCCATGACTGTCATGTCAGCTATTCAGGAAGCTGAAGCAGGCAAATAGCAAGTCTCTCCAAGCTTAGTGAGACTCAGTCTCAAAATAAAAAACAATGACAAGGGCTGAGGATATAGCTCAGTCATAGAGCATGACTGGATTCAATCCCCAATATGGGAGAAAAAAATTCTCTAGTCCCATTCCATTCCTTCCCACATTTGAAATTTTTATACGTTTTCCGTTTCTCCATTTTGCCTATCTTTAACATTGTATAACAGTGTTCTTTGTAATTGTTTCAGTTTTTATTTTTTTTATTTACTTTTTTTATTGTTTCAGTTTTTAGTTTTTGGGTTAACTATAAGTGGTTTGTGCAGCACACTTGCAATGTTAGAGCATCTGAATTTGCCTGTATACTACTCCTCATCAGTAGTTTTAAGTCTTCCTGTGTTTTATCCTTCGTAATTAACATTTCTTTTTTTCAGTTTGAAGAACTTCCTTTATCATATCTTGTAAAAGACGTCTGGTAGATACAGACCTTCTCAGTTTTGGTTTGTCTGGAAAAGTCTCCATCCTCTTTCTTTTCAAAAGTATAACTTTACTGGGTATATATTCTGGGTGGCAGGGTTTCTTCCATCAGTGATAGGAAAATCTCTCTTTCTTGGCCTGTAAGTTTTCTGCTAATAAGTCCACTGCAGAGTACACTGAGGCATCATAATATAGTATTTCCTTCTTTAAAACTTTGAGAATATACTGCTTATCCTTCCTCAGTGAGAGATTGATTGTAATATGTCCCAGACTAAATTTGGTTAAAGTAAGTTTGAAGGAAGACCTCTGACCTTACTGTACCTGGATATCTGTATCCATCTCTTAGTTTGCGGAGTTGTTCTTTATTATTTTTTTGGATAAACTTTCTATTCTTCTAAAATTCAAGTCCTCCTTTATCGGGTCTTGACCTAGATCCTCGATCTCCCAAACAAGTGTACGGTGGAGGTTAAATAAAAAGAGACAATTGTATGATTTTTTTTTTTAGGGCTCCAGGAGGGTCCAAATCCTTTAGTTAAGCTCAGGACTCTGAGGACTAAGACAAAAGCTTTTCTGGATTAGCCCACTTTTATTAGGACAAAAGATGGGGAAACTGAGGAAAATGCAGGTAATGAGCAGGACCTTGGGAATCACTTCAAAGACTTCTCCAAGTAATAAATGATGCCAATTTAGGAGAACTGTCCTATCTCCAATTGACATTCATGGTAGGATTGATACTGCACGTGTGATTTCTGCAGCTGCAGTCTCTATCTTGTTAATTGGGGTTGGAGCCAAGGTGTCCACAGCTGTAACCTTATCTTGCCCTCTGAGGTATCTCTGGCCTCACAGGCCATTACAAGCCTCAGCCAGGACCAGTGATTCATAGAGATTCACTTACTATGAATCAGCTCCCATCACCAGGCAAGCGGCCGAGGCCTAGTACAGACTCACAGATAAATATAGAAATCAATTAGCTAAATTTAAATCCTGCTCAGAGTGCTTTGCAGTGGTCTCCAATGCTTCTTGAAGCCCAATATCACAAATATTCACTCTTTTAACACTAGTCTGAGTATCGTTAAGCTTTCTTAATTCCTTTTTAATCTATTTCTCTCCCATGACTCTGTATTTTCAAATCACTGTCTTGAAGCTTAATTTTTCTTTCTGTCTGATCTGTGAGTATCCTGTTCGTGGTGCTTCTACAGTGTCTCTCATTTTCCAAGTATAATTTTCAGTTCAAGAATTTCTGTTTGAGCTTTTCTATTATTTTTGTGGTTTTTGAACCTCTCTGTTAGAGTACTAAGACATTTTACTGTTTTCTTCGAGCTCATTGAGTTTCTATGAAGTGGCAACTTTAAGTTCTCCAAAGAGCCTCCCATACTGATGGATGCCTGGTCAGTTTCTGGCTCCTTATTTTGTCTATCACATGGTGTCATGGTTTCCCATGGTTTCCTGAGGTTTGTTCACATGCAGTGTCATTTGGGTATTGAAGGACCAGGCATGTATTCCATTCTTTCTAATCTGGCTTTGTGACTCACTTTCCAGAAAGTTGAAGCAGACTGCTTATTATTTTCTGGGTCTATGGCTGCTTCCTCTGTTTCAGCAGAAGATGGCACCGGGTCCTGATTCAACTTTGCAAAGGTAGTTTGTTGTGAAAACAGCTATTGAGTAAGGGAAAGACTGCCCAGAAAACCTTGTTCAGCCCTTGTCTTCTCTGCCTAACCCCGAGGCATCTTTCTTTTCCATTGGTCCTTCATGTGGCCCAAGAAAAATGTCAGGACAGATAGAAAACCTCTCAAGTGTCTGATGTTTTGGTGATAGCTGGAACAGGCTGTGGAGATGTGGATCTGTGCTATCTGCCATCTACACTGGGATCCAGGGATAATTTGGTGTCAAGAGGTAGGCAAGCACCTGTGTCTGCCAGTGAAGCCCTTGATCCACTACCACCACAGAGCCCAGCCAGCAAAGACGCACTGGAAAGGTCCCAGGGCCAGAACTGTGGACAGGAAGTGATATCAGCAAAAGAGTCTCCCATGGAAAGGTCACAGTCTGAAGCCCTGAGAGCAGGGATGTGGTGAGAAGGAACCTTTCCTACTAGACCTGTCAAATAAAGCCCTGTGCAAACCCTCGACAAACAAGGCAAGGCTGAAGGGAACAGGAAAGGTCTCCAGGCACAGCATGACTTTGGGAGTGAGAGAAACCAGCTGCAAAACATTTTCTGTCAATTAGAGTGAAGAAGAATAAATTTTGTGCAAAGCAGACAGTTTATAAGTACATATAGATACTTGTTGGAAACCTCAGAATATTATCCAAATGAGAAGACTGTTTGAATCATCATGTTTAGAGTAGTTTTCACGGCTTATGTTTCTGCTTCTTTTAATAATTTAATTAGAAAATCTAAAACTTTGCTATATTGAAACTATATAATGCATAATGAGAAATTTTTAGATTTTTTAAAACTCTTGATATGTTTCCAAATTATTTATGGTAATTCAATAGTATAACAAAACAAAAATGCACACAGAAGTATACATACATACACATGAAGACACATGGTTTAAGACAAATACGTACAGAATTGTATGTTCTCACTAAGTTTTCTCTTTTTTAAAAAAACCACTTGATAATCATCCAAATTCCTAAATGTTTGTAGTAATTCAACTATACGATAAACTAAAGAAACCCTCCCAGACCACCCCACATACACGCAGATGGAACCACATTATATGCACAGATCTTACTGTGCATTTTTCTGGACTCATAATTTGAATATGAACTGACAACTTGTATTTCTTGTCATTCTACTCAACCTTCCTTTATTTTAATGTATCACCAGAATTCCAGCTTGTTCTTGTTTTAACTCAAATTTAATTCTCAGAAAGAAGTTCGTCAGTGATAAATGTCTTTCCAAATATCACTTGGGATTTCTTCTGAAGTGTCACTCACATCTGTTTGCTAATGTGAAAATGCACAGAGTGGACTGGAACAGTTGTTTTTGTAAGCGGAGGAAGAGGTGCTCTTTTAAGTCAGCTGAAGAGGATCATTTTTTTACAAAGCAGAATGGAAAGAACATTCTCTGAACTACTTGACGTTGTTTTTAAATGTAAAGGATATTTTTCTGCTGGCCAAGGCAGGTTCTTTGTGTCGATCTAAGGAAAAGCAAAGCTGTGTGTCTTTAGGGGTGAGGGGGCACAAGTAAACATAAGCGTGAACTAAGAGGCTCAATAAATGTTTGGAAAAGCACAATTTTACCAAACAAAAGGGCCTCATGTATAAGATAAAAGACAGATTTGGAGAATTTCTTCATTTGCTTGTACGAACTTTGACTTACTTTCTTTGTCACTGAGATACAGTACTGGACACTCACAACTTGAGGGATGACAGGCTTATTTTGGCTCAAAATTTGTGGAGGTTTCAGTCCATAGTCTGCTGGCTATAAGGCAGGGCACCAGGGCAGAGCAGCATCACAGAGAAGAAAGAACTCAAAACGTGGCCATGAGAAGCAGGAAGAGGGAAAGATAGAGGGAGATAAACCCTTCCAGACCACCCCATTCCCAGTGATCACCTCCTCCAACCAGGCTTCACCTCCCAAGATCACACTTAACTATAAACTCATAGTGGACTAATCTGCAGTTAAGTATCACGCTCCCACAGTGCCATCACCTGAAAACCCCACCTATGAGTACAAGAGGTATTAGTCGGGGACATCGTTGTATACACCATAACAGGTATCTAGGGAAACATTTTTGAAGTAATTTGTTCCTGCCTTCGTTTGTGAGACAAGTCTTCAGGGCCTTGTGATTATAACTTTACTTTCAGCAAGAGCACGAAAAACAGCCAGCAAATTACCAACCAAGAATAACATTAAAAACTTAAAATTCATTTTATATTATCAGAAAGGATCCTGATGATTCATTTCTAATGATAAGTTAAATGGAAATTCCAGAATAAATGGGATTTATTTTTTAAGCACAGCTATAGAGAGGTCTCCAAGGCTTTATGCATGAAAGTCAAATTGGTCTGTGCTCCCATCCACTCTTTGCGCCCATTTTAATCTTCTCCATTTCTTTGGGACCCATCTTCAGGATAAAGAATGGATGTTCTTGAAGTAGAGACTAATGGAGAATTTTACTTCTTCCACTGCTGTCAACCATTTACTAGTGCCTAGGGACTGTGGGGCCACTGTGCACACACTCAGTTCTCAATTCTCACCGTCTAGCACTACCAGTACTTTGACTTGTAACTCTTATGAATGGTTAAACAATATAAATTGAATCTCTTGGATATTATATAATCACCCATGTTTGCAACGATTGCACATGAGTATATTTAAAAGCACAATATTTGAAATATGCATTTTTGTGGATAGAACAATTCATAATATCTGTGTTTCTCATCTGTATAATAAACAGCACTGTTTGTAGTGGTTGTTTTATTGTGGGGGGAGGGTATAAGCTGAATGAACTGGAATGAATTCTCAGAAAAGAACTGAAGAATCTACAAAGCAGCCACTATTAACTCACCAAAAAAAAGTCTTGAAAATGAAGTCTATATTTCATTGATGAATTTATCCAATTATAATATAATTGTTTCAAACATTAAGATAAAAGCTGAGTGAATGTGGCAGGTATGATCCTTACATTCAGGGGGTTGTGAATCAGGGGAGTAGACGCTAAGTAACTGTGAAAACTGTAGCACAGAAGTACAAAGTGCTTGACCACTAGAAAATAGGGTGTTGTCTAAAGCTTGTATAGTAAGGGAAAATTTGTAGGAACTCAATACTTAGCAAAATTGAGGAAAAATATCTGCTGAAGGATGTTCTAGGCAAATAGAAGAGCCAATCTGTAAGACAGGAATAAAGAGTGATGAAGCCGTAAGGGGACTGGATGTCAAGTCAGAGCATTCGCCCAGCTCCAGCCACCCTCACCCCATGACACGAGTTCCGGTCCTGTCCCTGGAGTCATAAACAGGTAGCTGAAAGGGAAGTCACATGGTTGCTGAAATTCCTAAGAATGGTTAAACAAAAGCTGAGTCAGTAATGGAAACTTGAGAAATTTCCACTCCTAGTATTTAGAAAAAAGACTACAAATCTCTGCTAGTTCATCAAAAAGAACAATTTGTGCTTTCATGTTCCATTGCTTCGTCATTTTTTCATGCCAATATCTTGTAATCTGAACAACTACTTTGAAGCTATCAATATGCAATATAGTAACCAGTGTTAATCTCCTATTGTTTTGTTTTAAAATTGTGTATCATTTTTATTTTTTTAATAAAAAAGTTTTAAAAACTAAGTGATCTGACAAAGGACAGTGAAAGTTGGTCTTCAGAGTGGTATCAGGGATATCAGAAGCCACAAAGAGGGAATGAGGAGCAAAGTCCAGTGATACTGAGGGGTAGATCAAGATCGAATTGGGCCAGTTACTGTCCAGATTGAAGTGTTTTAATAGTAATGGATGGGTGGAAGAAAGAAAGGGGAAAATGGTAAGAGACTGGTGGATATAGAGGATGTAAAGGTCAGTAGATATTACGGAAAAGCAGTTCTGGAAATGGGAGATTTGATTTTCAAGTGCAGACCATAACCACAAGCACAGGAGAGCAGGTGGGGAAAGATTTCCCAGGGCTTTTGGAAGTGGGGTCATCCAGCCCATGGCACACTGTGGATGTGACTGGGAGGGAAAGGCTGGGACAGGCATGAAAAGTTCATCTGTAGTAAAGAGCTGTGCAGCTGAGCTGCTGAATGGGCTGTTCACGTGCCTGCCAGTGCTGCCCACAGTTAGAACCTTGCTGAGACCGGCAGGGACAAAAAAACTCATCTGCTCCAGTCTTTTTGAGGACTGTTCATGAGGACTGCAGATTACTAGAAGTGAGATGGTAGGCCTGTCCAAGCAGGCAGGAAGTGAAGATTCCTCAGCCAGGCTCAGGAGTAGGGGCTCACCAGCCTGAGGAGAGCTGGGATGCAGAGTAATAAGGAAGTCAACATCATCATTAACAGAATAAGTGACATCCCTCAAAGGAGATTTGGGCAAAGTAGGAAGGAATAGATAGTATCTAAAAGGAAGTCAAATGGGTAGTGAAGCCTGTAGACACACAGCAAAGTTCACAAGGCACAGAGGAAGAACTTAAGAGCTAGAGAGGGGAGAGAGAAGGGGAAAGAGTTGGAGGTTAAAGAAGGCAGCTGGGTAATGAAGAATGGAGCATTGTAGGGCTTTTACTGTAGCAGGAACATAAATGCCTGTGTGTGGTGTGGACACCAGGGGTGTGGAAAGAAAGCTGAAGCCAACAGGAGAGAGCTGTGCAGTAATTTAAGGACCATCTCCCTCCCTCCAGGGTAAGGCAGGGAAAGGAGCGCAGCTCTCACAAAGGAAAGCAGAGACTGGAAAATCTGACAGGGCAGGAGTAGAGACTCCGCTGTGGGACTGCCTGCAGCAAAATGAGGCTCTTAGTTTCTGGGAGACTAAATGTTCATAAAATGACCACTGAGCCAGCAGCTGGCAGCAGGAAGAATGGAGGCCATAACACTGGACCTATTCTGGTCAAGGGGGCTTTTCTCTGCTTGATCTTTCGCAACAAAGGTTTCAGGGTAACTTTTTTTTTTTTAATTCAGTACTTCTTCACTGCACCGTTGATTATATTACGATAGTTTACATGACAGTTTACATGAACTGTTAGATTTTCCCTAAATATTTTAATTTTAAAAATTAAATCTGGAAAGAAAAAATTATGAGGCTACATGCCTGTTTTCATCTGGTTTATTGCTCAGTACTGAGAGACTGTGATCAAATATATTCTAATCACTTGAAATTAGAATATGTTTCAAAGATGTCTAAGTGAAAAACAGGAAATTTGCTATGTGAAGTTTGAACTTGTTTCTCTCCAGAGGCTATGTGATAATATTGGCCTGATAGTAGATTTTAAAATGTACACTGTATGTGGACTCATGATAACATTGGATTGAATCTAATGTTGCCAAGTGCAGTGGCTTAGTTTAATATCAATTTTCAAGCTTCGATCTTTTGAATTGTCACTGATAGTACACTGGATCCTATCATTTGTCATTATAAAAAGAATCTGGGGCCAGGTGTGTGACACATACCTATAATCCCTGCCCTTTGAGAAGTTGAGGTAGGAAGTTTACAGTCTCAGCCCAGCTGAGCAAATTGGCAACTTAGCAAAAGTTGTCTCAACATAAAAAATGAAAGGACTAGGAATGTCGCTCATTGTGAAAGTCCTGGGTTAAATCCCAAGTAGGATAAAGAAGGAAGAAAGAAGGAAAGAAAGAGCAAGCAAGCATGGCGTCACATGCCTGTAATGCCAGCAAGAGCACAGTCATGAGTTCAAGACCAGCCTGAACTATACAGTGAGACGCCTTGTTTTTAAAAAACAACAACAAGAACAACAACAACAACAAAGGGAAGGAAGGGAAAGAAAGAAAGAGAAGGGAATGGAAGAGAAAAGAAAAGAGAAAAATGTTACCTACAACTGACTTACAGTTCTCTATTTTAATTCTCATCTTCAACAATTTGAACAACTTATGTCTGAGTCTGTGTCACGTTTATATTGGCATTTGCACAGCCCGCCCAGTGTTTGGGATTCAGAATGTACCAGTTGCCTGTTACCACCCAGCACTCGGTGACCATGAGGGAAACCCCACAGCACACAGCTCCAGTCATGCTGACTTGGGTTATGTGGCTGGAGTTTAGCTGAACTGCGTCGGTGTCAGGTGACCCGGGCTGGTTCCCTGGAATCTCTAGGCTCTTCTGGCTGTGGCTGCCCCAGCTTCAACCCCTGAGGTCACCACTTCTCCTCCAGCTGGCGCCCAACCTCCAGCAGCAGCCGAGCACACCTGCGGGGTCTGGGGGAGGGCAAGCTCCAGCAAACCCCACTGTGCAGCGCTTACAGGTCTCCGTGTGCATCTGCACCCTGCTGTTCCCAAAGAAAGCATGTGGAGAGGCCAAAAATGAAAGGAGGCGGGCACGCCAAGCTCTGGGTAAAGGACACGCATGCAGGGAGTAGAGAACGGGGACCATCAGCGTGACCAGTCCTCTGTGCTGAGAAACCGGAGAGGTCAGTCCCAGAGGGAGCAGTGCTGTGCGAAAGGGCAGAGGAAGAGCTCCTCCAGGCTCAACCCTGCTCACTTCCTTACCACGCGCGAGTTATTTAATCACACCGACTCTGCCCTTTCCAAGCTCAGAAAGCCTTTGATTCTACAAAATCGACTCTTCGCGAAAACGAAAATTTAATGGAAAGTTACTCATTATTCTCTCCTTTAAGGAGTGAAATGATTGGTTAATTTTGACAGTAAAGTTTCCAATATTGTTTAATCACATTAAACTGATAAATTTCTAGTTTGGATTTGGGTTGGAAATGAAATGCGGAAGTTTAATCTCGTTACATTGTCTATGAAAGCTCTTAGCTGATGAATTTTTGTGTTAATCTTACATGACACAAGCGATTGAACCCAGGGCATTCTAACTGAGCTACATCCCCAGCCCTTTTCCTATGTTTTATTTTGATGCAGGCTCTCAATAAGTTGTTGAGTTCCTAAAGCTGGGCTTGAATTTGTGACTCTCCTGGGATTACAGACATGCACCACCCCGCCCAGTATGATGAGTCTTTGAAATACACAATGTGTCAGTCTAATGTCAAACGCTACGTCATTACTGATGCAAGAGAAGGTACAGGGGCCATTGATGCCCTGGCTTCATGTCTCATTGTTATGATGAATTATTATTCTTAAATAGACTAAGGAAGTTTTGTCCAATTTGCAGCATGCTGATAATATGTGTATAAATTTTGAGTAGATGTTATGATTTGATATAAAAAGTACAGATGATACACAGATGACACCCATTGTCCATTAAAGAAATGCCATTTTGTAATATATAATGAAAGTCTAGGATTACTTAACTGTGTGAATAGAAACTATGTGAAAATGTTCTAAATGGAAACTATTTTTATAACCTTCAAAAAAGAAATATATATTTCATGTATACACACATATATGTCTTTGAAGATGGAGTTTGAAGATGACTTTGGCACCTAATCCAACTTCTTATTCTAGTCACTCAGTTTACCTAAAAATTACCAAAATTCATTGAGGCTGATGGAATTTCTAGCTTGTTTTGGCATGGAAAACACTCTCTTTAGACATCCAGAAATGACTTGCCATCTGATGGACGCTTATCCTTGTCACATGTCTGGAAAACATTTATTTTCCACTGATAACTTACCTATGAAATCAGTCACTGTGGTCCCTGTCATTTCAGAGTCCTCGCGCAGACACAGCCAAGAAACCTCCTTCACATCGAGCTGGCCCGGGTTTAAGAGCAGTCAGTTGTCAGAATGATTTGGCGAGAGACAAGAGCAAGCGTGGACCACAGCAGCTGCGGGCACCAATGTGAGTGCAGGTCCGTTAAGCCACAGAGGACTCACGCCAGCTGCTTGCTGGACAGAAGCACCATATGCAGATTCCTACTAGCATTTCGTTAGAATCTGTGGCCCAGGCCTGTATATCTCAGGGAAATTAAGTTTTAAGTGCAGCCTGAAGTTCACGCGTGCAGCAGTGATAAAGGTATTTTGCACTTTTCGGATTGTACCTCTCCTTTATGGTTTTCATGGACACATTGCTGTTTTCTGTCAACACTGAGTATACTGTCATTTTAATAATACTCTGATAGCTTTGCTAGAAGAACAAATAAGACAGATTTACAGCTTCAAAAGAGTTTTAGTTGGGTGTGGTGGTTCATGCCTGTAATCCCAGCATTCATGAAGCAGAAGCAGGAGAATTGCTGTGAGTCCAAGGCCAGGCTGGGCTACGTAGCCAGACCCTGTCTCAAAATAACAATAGTAAAAGTAAATAAATAAGAGGTTTTAATAACAGATTTTCTAATTTTAAAAAGCATCAGTTAAGTAGTCAAATGCAGACTTGAATCATGATGGTTTATAGCGAGGATAATGTAATATTTTTCATTGCAATGAGGGAGAAACATGACCAAATGTACTTGTGAAGACCTTGATCACATTCACTTAAGGTATCCAGACTAACTTTCATCGGTGGAAATCTGAGATGAGTTACCTAGGGAAATAAGCGTTTTCTTTTTTGGCAATATTTTAGACACAGAGAACCAGCTGAGTTTCTATTAAACTTTATCACTGAAACTTCACACTTACTTTGTAAGGAAATTGTAATTATTCTTAAGCACATGGTTAGTTCCTTTTCCTTCCTTATTCGGTTTTGCGGCTAGCACACTCTTTCTCCAAGGACATGTAAAAGTCAAAATACTAGATGTGAAGTCTGAGAAGTGTTTCTGCTCCAAACTCTGTCTGTACAATCTCAGTTCTTTCATGTAGTTAGCTTACTGGCTTCTGATACTCCTATAAAAATATCCCATAGAGCTTTTCTTATTACCTTTTCATTGACTCTGTCTGAGTGATAAAAATGAAATTCTGTAAAGGGCTTTGAAAACCATGCATATAGCAATTCCTCCACATTTCAAATACTAATCAAGTGTGACTATAAAAGAAACAACCGCTGCAGTGAAAATTGCTGCAGCGTGTTGAGTCTCAGGCCATTATTAATTCATTGGCAAGTGTTCTTTTTTTTTTCTTTAAGATTATAGAGCCTAAAAAAGTACCAGATAACACAATTCCTGAGATCAAAGTTTTTCTTTCAATCACAGGGAAACTTGTTATTCAGCCTCGCCTGTGTGCGGCTCTGGGATACTGCGCTGCACCCAGAGGGCATCTTGCAGGGCACCTTGCAGACCACGGAAGCTTCAGCTTCGGCACAGGGTCCGTACGTGCTGGACGGAAGGGCAAAGAGGGCCTGGAATTAAAATAGTGATTCTACACAGCGGTGCTGTGTAACTTCCTTCAAGACCATAAAGAAAAACAGCCTTTCTTAGGTTAAGTTCAACATGTATTTACTTAAAAATTACTCCCTGGGCACAGTTGGGCAATATTTTTACTTTTCCTTCTGCTAATGCAATAAAGTATAGAACTTTTCATTATGCATTATACCTGTCTGATAATTTCATGCATCAGAGTACAAAAATAAAGTCGAGCAGAAATTTTAAAATTTCAGACTTAATCTTATAAATCACTCATGTGCTCTAATTGGATTGGGACTTAACGTCCGGTGGCTGGTGTGGCTGGCTCACCCTGATGTGTGTGCTCCTCCTTCGAGTTCAGGATGGACAAATGAGAGTCTTTCTGAGTTCGTTCTTCCTTTATTCCTCAAATCTTCCTCCAGTGGCATTTTACCTACTTATTCATTTTTTCCATTTTACTTGAGTATAACTGATAAAATAATATATGTAAGGTGTACACTTCATGTCTTGAAATATTGTGAAAAAATTGCTGTGGTTAAGCCAACTAACTTAACCATGATTCACATACTTAGAGCAATTCTTCATCTCATCCACTGAGAAGCAATTTTCCTCTCTTCCACTGAGAACACAAGTTAAAAGACATTCTTAAACAAAAAGAAAATATATTGAATATCTCTGTCACAAAGACCGATCAGTGTTGTAAAACGAACACCAGTCTAGAGAATTTCTTGGTAAATCTAACACACGGATAGATTTCAAAAACAAAATTGGCAGTACCATGTAATACCGCTTTGTAACCTGTTTTCACTGAACAGAGCATTGTAGACTCCTTTTCACCCCAATGCATTCAAGTCAGCATCTTTGATTTCTTCATGATATAATTAAAAAATTTTCCATCCTCCATACTGTCCTCCTCTCCCATTTTCCCTCTGTATTCACTTCCTCTTGTGCAACTATAGTCCCCATTCTGCTTTCATGGCCTTTTTTTTTTAGACTCCACATATTAGGGAAAACATTTCTGATTCTGGCTTATTTTGCTTAACACAATTTTCAGTTCCAGCCATTGCCCTGCAAATAACATAGCTTGGCAGGCAAGTACTGAACTCTTCTGGTGAGAAGGGCCCGCAGAACTTATAGTCTATCACTGACTGTGTTTTAACAAACATTTACAGGTCTTAATTGGGTTAAGAGTGCTACCTTTCTAGTCTTGTTCCTTCAGGATACCCTGATCTGTTACGTTGGTGAAATGAGATGGAATCTTTTCACACATGGATGTGGTGAACCACTACAAACAATTCCTTATCTATACAGTCAACATAAAAAACTGGAGAAATTGCTGTGAATGGCTTATCATGAATCGAGTAATAACTGTAGACTCGATTGCAACCAAAAATATAGTAAGGTAACTTCAAGCCAGCACACTCAGCCCCATGATCCTCTGTGTAAGAGACTGATGGAACTGTTTCTCCAGGTGTCAGGATGACCTTCTGCTTTGGGTCCTTCATTCACCCTAGCGGCTTGGTGAGTCTCGCCTCTCCTTTTCGGAACATTACCACTAGCTCTGTCTGTAAACACCCAAGGGTACCGTTCTCCCCAAGCAGCATGAAGGAGTGCTTTGAAAGTAAAGTACAGATCTTTGGCACCTGAAAGAAGACTGCTGGGTTTACATTTTGGTTCCCTTGCTTGCTAACTGTGTGCCAGGAGCAATTTGTTAAAGTGTCTGTATCTCAATTTGTCAAATTGAGTTAATAATAGAGGTACACCATAGGCTATTTTGAAGATTGCATTAGATCAAATAGATGACAGTTAGTATAGTGCATGATAAGCACCAATTAAGTCATTGCTATAACAATTAACTACTGAATTAACTACTGAGTCTTTATGTGTTGATTGCTAAGGAAAACTTTTGTTTTCCTACAATATCTCTGCAAAGTGCTGACTGTGGCTCATGCTGCAGCTCTTCCAGTCTCTTAATTTGCATTGTTTTCCTTTGAGAGCTGCATCCTCTTGGGGATTTTATGGCTCTGTGAAAGCTTTGGGCAGGGGAGGGGCTGAGAACCCATCTTCGGGGATGTCAGTAATTGCTCAGTCTGAGAAACACCCCAGTTTCGGAGACACGTGTGATCATCCTCTTTCTGGTGGACTCCATCCCTCTGCGCTTCTGCAGAGATGACTCAGGAGGGGCACAGGGCTGCCCTGCTCAATCCACTGAAGAGCAGTTTCTGGTAGATGATGTGGGTTAGGTGGAAATTCCTGCAGTAAGCTATTTGTTGCACATGTAGTTCCCAGGGCTGATTTACACATGGAAAGGGAATTGGGAAATGTGGTCAGGAAAAACACCTGAGGCAGATAACAGAGCCAGGCCGGGACAGGGGGGAAGAGGAATCGTAGTGCAGCCACAGCAGAGACCTGAGTCGGTCCCAAGTGAACTCGAGACTCTTGAGTGTTGTCCTAAATTGGGGACAGACCTCAGTCTACCCCATACCTCAGTCACTGGGTGCAGCTGTCCCTGAGAGGGCAGTGACTGGACACGGTGGCTTCCTTCAGCTACGGGCAAAGCCATTCAGTGTAAAGGTTATTGTTTAGTTATGAACAAAATCCATTTACTAAGTAGGTTACTCCTTAATTGCTTCTAGTGATTTGCCTGGCAAAATGGGGAGCCATTTTCCTTTTTTCTTTTATGTGCAACCCCAGCAACTAATATCTCTGCCAGAAAGCACAGTATCATCCTTTGTTTTTGCCCTCCATGTGTGTTCTCTACTGAGAGAATCTGACACTCTCCTGTCTCATATTCTCTAAGGCAACTTCCTCCCTTTTCAAGCCTCAACTTCGCACTATCCCTAACCTTTTGGCTGCATCTACCACTGCTTGTCCTGCATAACTCAGGCTGGTACACCAGTGAGAGGAGCGCTGGGGCACAGCATCCCTAAGGTCTAGCCTGAGCTCTATCCAGACCTGTACATGTAGCTTCCCATAAGCCATTGCATGTCTCGGAGCTCCACTTACCCAGTACACACGCGGGGGCAGATCAAGTAACCCTCGTGCCCAGCTCCTTCCAAAAGTTTTGAATTCTACAGCCTGGTCTGAGATCACAGAGCTTTGGGTTTGCTGGGCTCAAATGTTCTTGTAAGACTCACACACAGGTGATTCAACAGTTAGGCTCCTCATTTTTGTAAATTAAACAGGTGAGAGGACGTAAGCTACACAAGGAAGCTCTCCACTGAGACCAAGTGGGAAGTGGGCTAACAAAGAATGGATCTGTAGGGAATTAAAGAAGTCCTTACACTGAGCCTTAGTTTAAACTCAATGTCTAATATAAGCTTCAGATTTTGCTACCATGGGGAAGATAAAGTACTCCAGTACCCCCTCAGGATGCTTTTCACGAGCAGACGGGGTGCAGATTCTATGTTAAAGAGCTTGACTGAAGAACTGATTATGTACTATAATGAAATAGGTAATTTACATGTCATTATTATAAAACACATGTTTTTTCTCTCAATTTTAATAAATGAAGCTCAAAATTTCAGGGTTATTCCAGGTAGTTTTCTAAGTTTAATAAGAATTTTTTTACTGCAAAGACTGGAAAAGCTATCATTTAAAATATTGGCTAATTTTAAACTGGTATCAAAAAAGCTAGTATTTTTTTATTTTTTTTATTGTCAGACCACATGATAGTTCTGTTTTTACTTTCAAAATAAAATTCTTAACGTTTTAATTTTGAAACTTTTGTACATATTTGTGGGTTACACCAAAATATTCCAATGCATGTGTATAATATGTGCTGATTAGTCAGGGTAATTAGCTTTTCTGTGTCTTTATTCTTTAGTTTTGGATCTTTTATGCTTCTCATTTCTTATTGCTTATGAACTGTTTGATAGGCTATTGTTTTATCCTGCTACTGCGTAACAATGCAGATTTTTAGTAATATAAACTCAGGGGAGAATTCCCCTTCCTGAGTTGACACCCTAAATTAAAAGGCTATAAGATTGCTCTTCAGTTTATAGCAACCCTTTTCTCAGAAGGAATAAGTGTCTCAGAATGTGCTGGAAGGAGAACTGCAGTCATTTGATTCTTTGAGCAATTCAGAAATATCATTTCCTATTAGGTAGCTGTGTGCACCTTGTCAACCTCGCCCCTCGTCTTCCCTCGAGATTAATTTATTTCCTGCAGCGCGCGCTCTTTGTGGACAATCTCATTCCTCAGCCTTCATCAATAGGCGATCTCATCAGCAGAATGTTCATTATAAAAGCAAAACCATATGACACGTTGAAAGGAAAAAGAAAAAAAAAAAACAACCCTCTAGGCAGAACAACTCTCGCTTTTCACTCTGTCTCCGTCTCGGTCTGTGGCTGGGCCGGACCCTCACTCACTGGAAAGGCAGTCTGTGAGCTGGTGGGCTTATAGCTTCGCAGCCAGACAGAGCCAAGACGGAACTTGAATTCACAGATTGTCACTACTTTTTGTGATAATTACTTGAAATTAGGAAAAATGCAGGTGAAAGGTCTTGTACATTAAGCATCGCGTGGTGTGAGCGCTAAAGCTTTCAGGACCTGTTTTCCATGCAGGGTTAACAGGCTGTGGGTCAACCTGTAAAGCCCAGGAACTAAGAATGTGCTTTCTTCTCTTTTTTTTCTATGTTGTCATTGAAGGGGTTAAAATATAAAAAGTAGAGTAATATTTTTTAACACTGAAGCTGTAACCCCTATACATAAAGTTTCATTGGGAAATGGCCATATTCACTCATTTACATATTATATGTAACTGCTTTAGTGCTCTACCAGCAAAATTGGGAAATTATGACAAGGATTTACTATCCAGCTCTTGAGTGTGTGTGTGTGTGTGTGTGTGAGTGTGTGTGAGTGTGTGTGTGTGTGTGTGTGTG